>OZ026610.1:0-18247 GCA_964020085.1 Micromussa lordhowensis | reverse complement strand
GTATTTCTATAACAAAAGGTAGCTCCTCATAAGTATGGAATAAAGGGGGAGAAAGATGGACCCACTCTAAAGAGCTCTGGTTCGTTCAACCTAAGAACTTTTCTTCTTTAACAAAAAGATCAAATACAATATATAGAAACCAAATAACGCCCAAAATTGAAACAACAGAACCTAAGGAACTTATTAGATTTCAACCCGCAAAAGCATCTGCAAAATCCGAATATCGTCTTGGAAAACCTGTCAAACCCAAAAAGTGTTGGGGGAAAAACGTCAAATTAACCCCTATAAACATCAACCAAAAATGGATCTTACCATAGAGTTCGTTATAACAATATCCACTAATTTTCCCAATTCAATAATAAAACCCCCCAAAAATAGCAAAGACAGCCCCCATAGAAAGAACATAATGAAAATGTGCAACTACATAATATGTGTCATGTAGAACAATATCGAGAGAACTATTTGCTAATATAACCCCTGTTAAACCGCCTACTGTAAATAAAAAAACAAAACCCATAGCCCAAAGCATAGGAGTGTCTAATCTTAAAGTGCCACCATAAATAGTGGCCAACCAACTAAACACTTTTATTCCAGTTGGCACGGCAATAATCATAGTCGCCGCAGTAAAATAGGCTCTTGTGTCCACATCCATCCCAACTGTAAACATATGATGGGCCCAAACAATAAACCCAAGAAGACCGATTGAAAGCATCGCATAAACCATCCCTAAATACCCAAAAATTTGTTTTTTAGCAACAAAAGTAGGTATTATTTGAGAAATCATACCAAAACCAGGCAAAATTAAAATATAAACTTCAGGATGCCCAAAAAACCAAAATAAATGTTGGAACAAAATAGGATCTCCACCTCCAGAAGGATCAAAAAAAGTTGTATTAAAATTTCGATCTGTTAATAACATAGTAATTGCACCCGCTAACACAGGCAAAGATAAAAGTAATAAAAAGGCAGTTATTAAAATAGACCAAACAAACAAAGGCATTCTATTAAAAGAAACACCAGGGGCTCGCATGTTGAAAATCGTTGTAATAAAGTTTATTGCTCCTAAGATAGAAGAAACCCCAGCCAAATGAAGACTAAAAATAACCATGTCAACAGAACCCCCAGAGTGCGCATAAATATCAGAAAGAGGAGGATAGACCGTTCATCCCGTTCCTGCACCTTGTTCAACAAAAGCAGAGCCTAACAATAAAAGCAAAGCAGGCGGTAATAACCAAAAACTAATATTATTTAATCGGGGGAACGCCATGTCCGGTGCCCCAATATATAATGGCACTAACCAGTTCCCAAACCCCCCAATCATAACCGGCATTACTAAAAAAAAAATCATAATAAAAGCATGTGCTGTTACAATTACATTATAAAGATGATCATCCCCTAACATAGCGCCTGGCGCCGAAAGCTCCAATCGTATAAGCATACTAAAAGCAGTCCCAATTAAACCTGCTCCAACACCAAAAACTAAATATAAAGTACCTATATCTTTATGATTTGTAGAAAAAACCCAACGAATAAAATAATTATTTTTCATTATAATCAAATAAAAAAACGAGTTCATAATTCAAATTGTCAATTTGGCTAAAACAAACCCAACATCCCTTACTCGATTTACGAGCATGGCCAAAAGTCCATTTCTTAAAGCCTACTACATTAAATAGTTGAAAGTTACGCATCATAAATAAAATGACTTCGCATTTCGGCTAAATCATTAAGAAAAATATTATAAGTCCCGGCCCAATCATCAATACCCGCGGCTACATAATCCTCTGTATCAAGATCCGGTTCAACCCATGAAAAATGCTCAAATAAAGTAAAACCGCTAAGATTCTGGCGGTTTATTTTTATATAATCCACAAGCCCCGAATAACTTTTTACCTGGACACCGGGGCTATACTCCCCAATAGTTTTAATTAATTCATCTGCTAACAGATATTCATCCGAACAAAGAGCATAAACTTTTGAAAAAAAACAAAAAAGAATAAACCATATAACAACCCCAAAAACTAAATATATCGCACCTCTCCAATTATTTTTCATTATCATCAAATAAAAAGAACTTCTTTTATTAAAAAAGACTCTTTTGCAAATCCCTTTGTACTTATTTTTTTTCTAAAAAAAAAGTTTTTTTTTACTTGAGGTAAAAGAATAAACAAAAAAAAAAATAAAAGAACAAAAAACAAAAAAAAAGTACACCCGTATTGATTTAAAAACATTATTGTGTTTAACTGTGGCATTTTCAGAGAAAGTAGGACTTGCACCTACATTTTTAGCTTTGAAGGCCAATGGCTTACTTTAACCGAATTCTCTACAATCAAACCATAAAAACAACAACTCCAATAAAGAAGGCCAAAGCATAATTAAAAACCAGTCCAGACTGAAAACTACTTAATCTTTGTACTTGTAAAATCAAAAAGTTAACAATTCCCTTTGGTCCAATAAGCTCTAACACCCCCTTATCAAGAGTTAAATTTGTGATTATATGTCCGATTTTATATATTTTTTTTATAAAAAAAAAATTAAAAGAATAATTAATTTGTCAAGCAGAGCCTAAAAAACAATAAATAGAAAAAAAGAAAAACAAAGTTTTAGATAAAAAAAAATAAAAAAAAAAAAGCACTCCAAAAACCCCAACTAAACTTAAAAAAACAGGAAGAAGTTTAATGCTTAAAAAAAGCACAGGGAAAGTCCCCATTTGAAAACACCAAAACATTTCTTTACAAAAATAACCCCCAAAAATACTTCCCAAAGCCAATACCCCCAAGGGGGCTAAAAGCAGTCCCTCCCCTTCCTTAAGAAAAAAAAAAACTCCCCGTTTTAAGTTTGTATTGGATAAAAAAGATAAAAAAACTAGACGAATAGAATATATTGCAGTTAATAAAACAGAAAAACACCCGAGTAAATAAACAAAAATTAAATAAAATTGCCCAAAAGCAAACTCTAAAATCAAATCTTTTGAATAAAACCCTGTTAAAAAAGGAAACCCCATTAAAGAGAAAGATCCTATAATAAAAAAAACATAAGTTAGAGGAAGAAAAGAGGACAACCCCCCCATTTTCCTTACATCTTGTTCATCAACCACCGCATGGATTAAAGAACCCGCACTCAAAAATAACAAAGCTTTAAAAAAAGCATGGTTCATTAAATGAAACAAACCAGTAGAAAAATGAGAAAGCCCACAAGCAACAACCATATATCCTAGTTGACTACAAGTAGAATAAGCAATTATTTTTTTCAAATCATTTTGAACCAAACCAATTGTACCAGCAAAAAACACCGTTAAAACCCCAATCGTTGTTATAATAATTAACATAAGAGGAACGACATCAAACAAAGGAGATGCTCGAACTAATAAAAACACACCCGCCGTAACCATTGTTGCCGCATGGATTAAAGCAGAAACCGGAGTTGGGATACTTATAACTACTACTCCCATAATAGATAGGACTTTTTCTTTTACTCTTTTTTGTTACTCTCACTCTAAACCCCCCTTTAACCACTCATAGACCAAACCTAAAGTTAATATAAAGAAAAACCCAATCATAGTTCAAAACCCAAAGGGGGCAATTGAATTATATAAAACACACCAAGGAAAAAAAAAACTAATCTCTAAATCAAAAATTAAAAATAAAATGCCAATTAAAAAAAATCGTATTGAAAAAGGACGGCCCAAGAAACTAAATGGCACAAAACCACACTCATAAGCAGAAACCTTTTCTCGATCTGGTACTTTCTCTCCTAGAAAAAAAGAAACAATAGAAAACAACCCCGCCAAAACAATTGTCAAAAAACAAAAAGCAAAAAAACGCATCCTTAACCTCGTAAAGAACTAAAAGATTTTAAAACGATTGTCCCTCGAATACGATAATAAGCAACCAAAATAGCTAGACCAATTGAAGACTCCGCTGCCGCAATTGTTAAACCCATTATCATATACACTTGTTCTATTAAAACATCAATTTCTTTAGAGTTTATTAAAAAGAAAAAAAAAGTAGATAATAAAACCAGCTCAATGGAAACAATCATAATAATAAAATGTCCTCGGTTTAAAATTATACCCCAGCTCCCCAATAAAAATAAAAGAACTACCAGAACTAGGTATTTATAATACATTTCAAAGAATGAAGATATTCTTCAATCCAAACTCCTCTTATAACAATTGGCATAAAAGAATGATTTGCACCACAAATCTCAGAACATTGTCCAAAAAAAAACCCCGGCCTTTTAATAAAAACCCCCGTTTGGTTAAGACGACCTGGAACAGCATCTATTTTTAACCCTAAAGAAGGAACCGCAAAAGAATGCAAAACATCCGCTCCTGTAACCAAAAGCCTTATATGAGTTAAAATTGGAAGAATAAGTTTGTTGTCCACTTCCAACAAACGATTCTCCCCTGAAGTTAAATCCGATGTAGAAAGCATATAAGAATCAAACCCCAATGTCTCCCCCTCATAATCGGAATATTCATAAGACCAATATCATTGATGTCCAACCGCCTTTATGGTTAAAACAGGAGAAACCACTTCATCCATCAAATACAATAATTTAAGAGAAGGTAATGCAATAAAAACTAAAATAACTGCCGGTATTATAGTTCAAATAATTTCTAAAAAAGTACCATCAACTAAAAAGCGATCATAAAATTTATTTGTTAAAGCCTCACCAATAAGTCACAAAACAACAGTTACAATAATAATCAACAAAAACATCACCCGATCATGAAAAAAAATAATTTCTTCAGCCACTGGGTCTGCCATATCTTGAAAACCCAAACACCAAGCCTCTGCCCCGTCTTGAAACATTTTTAAGAACCTCATTAGTAAATACAAAGACATAAAAAAAAACAAACCCACATTTTAGCTTTTAATTTGTCCCCTCTAATTCGTCGTTATCTGGAACAGAATGGTCCTCCACACTAACATTGGCAGCCAAAATCGGCCCTGCGCTTCTAAGAGGTGGGGAGTGAACAACATTTGAGGGGACAACTTGATCCATAGAAGAAGAAACGATCGTAGAAGGAGAACCTGTTGAAGAAACAATGGCCGTAGAAGGGGTGTCCCTAACAAAAAAAAATGGTTGAAAATAAGGCGGAGGCAAATCTCTTTGAAAAACACTTTCGCTCATAGGAGTCTCCGATCCAACTAGACGAATATTTGGAGGATATTCCCCTGGTTGAAGAGGGATAGACCAGGGAGGCCTTTCGTCCACTAAGTGCCCCAACCCCAAAGACCGGAGCACATTTGGATGATATAATAATGGATATTGCTCTGGTGGAGGAGGCGGGGGCGGGGTGGGTGGTCTAACGCTCTCTTGAAAAACTTCCTCAGTGTCTTCCCCTTCCATCTCAGGCACAACTGGTATGGGCCATCTGAGTGGTCCAACATCCTCTTGATAAAACCCCTCAATACTTTCCCTTTCCATTGCATGTACAACTGGAAAAGGGAAACTCACTTCACCCATCAAATACAATAAATTAGGAGAGAGCAATGCAACAAAAACTACCAATATTATAGTACAAATAATTTCTAAAAAAGTACCATCAACTAAAAAGCGATCATAAAATTTATTTATTAAAACCTCCCCAATAAGTCATAAGACAACAAGAACAATAGCAACCAACAAAAACATCACCCGATCATGAAAAAAAGTAATTTCTTCGGCCATATCCCGAATACCCACACACCAAAAGCCATCTTCATTATCATATATTTTAAAAAAATCCATTTTCAAATATTTTTAAGAACCTCATCAATAAATACAAAGATATAAAAATAGTCATACTACATCAACAAAATGTCAGTACCAGCTAGCCGCCTCAAAACCCACATGTTGACGGCGAGTAAATTGATTAGATAACAAACGAAAAAAACAAACAAATAAAAAAGTCGTTCCAATTAAAACATGTAGTCCATGAAACCCAGTTGCAACAAAAAAAGTTGATCCATAAACAGAATCTGACAAAGCAAACGGGGCCTCATAATACTCAATTGCCTGTAAACTTGTAAAGACTACTCCCAATAAAAGTGTTAAAAACAAACCCAACTGCGCTTCTCTTTTAGCCCCACAAACAATGGCATGATGAGCCCATGTCACCGTTGCCCCGGAGCTTAATAGCACAGCAGTATTTAATAGGGGAACAGAGAAAGGATTTAATGCAGAGACACCTTGTGGGGGTCATACTACCCCCAATTCCACCGCAGGGGCTAAACTACTATGAAAAAAAGCCCAAAAAAAAGAAAAAAAAAAAAGGACTTCTGAAAGAATAAATAAAAGCATACCATATTTAATTCCTTGTTTTACAATTAAAGAATGATGCCCTTGAAAGGTAGACTCTCGTATTACATCTTGTCATCAAACAAACATAACTCCAACCATAACTAAAACCCCTAATCATAAAAAAAAACGTTGCCAATAATGGAAAAAAGACACTAAGCCAATAGTCAAACAAAACGCGGCCGTCGCCCCCAAAAAAGGTCATGGAGAGGGTTCCGCTAAATGATATGGATGATATCGCACCCCACCAAACAAAAGTCTATTGTTACCTTTGCCCCGTCTACAATTTATATCATAGACCCGCTCCTTACTATATTCTTTTATTAATTTTTTAACTCCAAGGTAATAATTGATATTATTAACTTTTGGGCCTCAAGGGCCAGTTCCCTCACCCTTACTATGTTACGACTTACTCTACTTTGTTTACCTCAGTAGAGGCGACGGGCTATTTGTACTAACATTGCGGCAAATTCATTGAAACGCTCTACTTTTCAATTACTATTAAATCCAACTTAATCATCCTCTTTTAAAGACAATCCGAACTCTTTTTTTTTATTAAAAAAAAAATGTAGCGCATTTAACCCCAAAACATAAGGGCAATAATACCTGACTTCAACCTTTCTAGGGTTTAATCGATTGTATCAAACATAAATTGACGACGGCCATGCAACACCTGTAAAAGCTAGTTTTGGTAAGGTAACTCGCGGATTATCGAATTAAGCAACACGCTCCTCTAAATAACAATGAACAGCCAAGTTTTTTGAATTTTAATCTTGCGACCGTACTACTCAAGCGACTTTCTTTTACTGTATCGACTACCAGGGTTCCTAATCCTGTTCGCTCCCAGAACCTTCGTGTTAAAGAAAAAAATAAATTGTCTTCACATAAAAAATTCTTTTTTTTCTTTTAATATTCCACCACTACTAAAAAAATTCTATTTATTTTAAATGTTTTACCTTTACACGCTTTCTGCTTTTTATAAAAAACAAACCCTTAAGTTTCACCGCGTCTGCTGGCACTTAATTTGACAGGTTAAAAGGTTCTGCCTATGTCTTACTTTCGTATATTGCATAAAATTCTTTACTGCTGCCAATGTTTTCCCTTGTTTCAGTGAAAATGTGGTTAAACCATGCATCTTTGGAAAGAAGAAATCAACCTCTTCTTTTCCTAATACAATAAAAAAAAATAAACTTTTTCTTTCACCCTCACCTGTTCGCATACACTAGCATGTATTACTCAGACCCAAAGCTTTTAAATCCCCAAAACCAAAGGACCCACTTTACTTGTTTTATAATATTTCCCATTAACCTCAAACGATCTTCTTTTAAACAGTCCTATTATAACTCAAAAAGTTAATTGAAGAAGTTAATTTAAAAAGAAAATCATAAACTATCCTTTCAAAAAGCAAAGGGCTACCCAATTGGGCTAAAAACAAGACTGTTTTTAACCAAGTTAATAACCCAAAAAGGTACAACCCCTCCAAGAAAAATTATTATAAAAAAAGGAAGCATTGTAAAGCCCTCTTGTCGATTTAAGTCTCTATTAAAAAGAAGATAGTTAGACCCTCCTCCAAAAGAAATACGGTTAAACAAACTAAGAGAATAAATAGCAGAAAAAAGAACCCCAAAAACAACAAGCGCCCCAACTCCATAATAATATTTAAACGCCGCAAGTAAAGAAAAGAACTCCCCAACAAAATTGCAACTTAAAGGTAGCCCCATGTTTGATAAAGACAAAACAAGCATGGAAACAGCAAAAAATGGCATAGTTAAAGTCAGACCCCGATAGTATTTTATTAAACGCGTGTGATGACGATCATATAAAAAAGTCACACCAATAAAAAGGGCAGAACTAACAAAACCATGCGCCAACATTAAAAAAACAGCCCCAACCAACCCCTCCATAATATGTGTAAAAATACCCAAGGGGACTAACCCCATGTGTGCAACAGAAGAATAAGCAACAAGTCGTTTAAAATCAATTTGACGACATGTCATCAGCCCCCCATAAACAACTGCAATAACACTAAAAAAAACAACAACTGGAGATCAATAAAAAGAAGCCTCTGGAAAAAGAGGCCAAGAAAAACGCAAAAGACCATAACCACCTAGTTTTAATAAAATCCCCGCTAAAATAACAGAGCCTGCGACAGGAGCTTCGACATGCGCTTGTGGAAGCCAAATATGGAAAGGAATAAGCGGTAGTTTGACAGCAAAACTAAGAAAAACACCAATCAGCGCTCACTTTTGAACACTCAAAGACAACCTCGTATTAAGTAAAAGAAAATAATTAGTTGTCCCAGTTGTCTGATATAAAAAAAGTATTACAAAAAAAAAGAAAACCGACCCTGCAAAAGTAAAAAAAAAAAAATAAAAAGAAGCACGAACTTTTTCTTCTCGAGAACCTCAAATACCAATTAAAAAAAACATTGGTATTAAAACACCCTCAAAAAAAATATAAAATAAAAAAAGGTCAAAAACTAAAAAAACACCAACCAATAAAACCTCTAAAAAGAATAGACATAATAAAAACTCTTTAAATAAAAACCTTGTCGACTTCTGACTAATTAAAATACAAATCGGAACCAAAAAAGTTGTTAAAAGCAAAAAAAACAAAGAGACACCGTCTAAAGCAAAAAGGAGAGGGCCCCAAGCTAAAAACCCCCCTCATCCAACGAGTTCTATAAATTGAAAGTGTCCTTCTCCACCAAATCCACCCCACAAAACCAAAGCACTAAAAAAAATAGCCAAAGACCACTCTAAGGCACGTTTTTTTAAAAGACTTTTTTTTTCTCTTGAAACCTCCATAACACTAATTGCCCCAACTAAAAGAACCAGCCAAAAAAGACTCATTAGTGTAAAACAAGTGTGTCCGCCAAATAGATAGTTGTCAATAAACAAAAAACATAAGCTTGAATAATCGCAACAGCAAGCTCTAATAGTGTAATAAAAACCATAATTACAATTGCCGACTTAAAAATAATACCAAAGCCGGCTAGGATGGCAAATAAAAGATGTCCAGCAGAAAGATTTGCGGCCAAACGAACCCCCAAAGAAATAGCCCGAGAAAAATAACTAACCGTTTCTATTAAAACCAAAAGGGGAGCTAAAACTAAGGGGGCCCCACTAGGCATTAAAATACTAAAAAAATCTTTTTTAAATCTTAAAAGCCCAGAGAGAGTAATCCCAATAATAATCGAAAAAGAAAACCCAAGGGTTACAATTATATGAGTTGTTGGGGTAAAGACATAAGGACATAAACCAAAGATATTTAAAAAGACTAAAAAAAAAAAGAGAGAAAGAATAAAAGGAAAAAATTTTAAACCTTCAACACCTAAGTTCTCTTTTGCCACATAATAAAAATGAAAACACACTAATTCAAAAAAAGATTGCCATCTTTTAGGGACCAAACCAACTCCTTTTAAAAACAACAAAACCACAAAAATGACAAGAGACATCATTATAGCAGAGTTTGTCAAACCAAATAGTCACACAACATTAAACTGTTCAAAATAAGAAGAGCCACTCATTACCTATTTATTTGAATAAAAAGATCTTGTTTTTTAGTTAAAGGTTCTAATTCTTGAGTTAAAACAATAACACCAATCATAGCAACCAATAAAGCAAAGCCTGCTAAAAAAAACAAACAAAAACAAGGTAAATACAAAACCTGCCCCAATGCCTCAATATTATGATAAGAAACAAGAAGCCAAGGAAAAGACAAGTCTCAGCTTTCAACTCAAGGAAAGATAATAGATCAACTTGAAGCAATTTCGGAAAAAAAAAAACCTCCAATTAGAAACCCGACTGGCATATAGTTTGTCATATCAACTTCTTCTCTAAAAACCGGGGGGTAGTCTGTTAAATTTAATAACATCACTACAAACAAAAACAAAACAGCAATAGCCCCCACATAAACAAGTAAAAACATTAAGGCAAGAAAGTCGACCTCTAATCAAAGAAAAAAAACCGCAGAATTAACAAAAACAAGAACTAGCCAAAAAATAGAAAGCACAGGGTTTAGGGCAGAAACAACCATTATTCCGGAAACAATTGTACTTAAAAAAAAACAAAAAATAAGAGCTTTCATTTTAAAACAACCCCATAACTACTTGGGAAGTGAAACAAAACCCAAAATGTGGAGAAAAAAAAAGGAAAAGAATAAAATAAAAACAAAGGCCAATTAAAAAAACCCTCTTAAAATTTAATTTAAGCTCTTTTTTTAAAGCTTTTGTTGTAGTTAAAAAAAAAGAGTTTTTTTGAAAAAAAAGAATTTTTACAATTCTAACATAATAAACCCCCGCAATTACAGAACAAAAAACGGCAAAAAAAAAAATAAAAAAAGACTTAGAAAGAACCCCCGATAATAAAACCACCCATTTCCCTAAAAACCCTGCAAAAGGAGGGACCCCAGCAATAGAAAAAAAAACAACCCCAAAAGTAATAGAAAGAAAAGGTAAAAGCCGGGATAGCCCACTAAATTCAACAAGTAAATTTTTATACACATTAAAACTCAGAATAATAGAAAAAACACAAATTGTCATAATGATGTATATAAAAAGATAGGCCAGACTTGCTTGTAAGCTCTCAAAAGAACCGTTTACTAAGCCCCATAAAATAAACCCCATATGGCCAATTCCACTATAAGCCAAAAGTCGTTTGATTCTTGTTTGATTTAAAGCACCTAAAGCCCCAACAAAAAGAGAAAAAACAACACCAACTAAGAAAAGACTTATGGGCAATCCAATGGAAAATAAAAGAGAAAACAGGCCTGTTTTAGGCGCGATGGCTAATAACACAACCGTTTTTGTTGGTGCCCCTTCATAAACATCTGGGACCCACATGTGAAAAGGCGCAACAGACAATTTAAAAAAAAGAGCCGCAATAATTAAAAGGTACCCAATCGGCACACAAACGTCAGAAAAACTTTGCTTTGAATTAAAAAGTAATTCTATATAATAAAAATATACACTGCCCCCAGTTCCACACAACAAAGCACATCCAAATAAAAATAAACCAGAAGAAAGAGCCCCCAAAACAAAATATTTTAACCCTGCCTCTGCACTATAGCCCGACCCCCTAGCAATTAAAACAAAAAAACAAAGTGTGGAGAGCTCTATTGCTAAATAAACAGAAAGTCAATTTTTAGAAGAAATTAAACAAAAAACCCCTAAAACAACAAGTAAGTTTAAAATAGGAATGTCTGTTTGTTCTTCTTTTTTTGGCCCTAATAAAAGTAAAACCGCGAAGCCCCCAACTAAAACAAAAATTTTTGCTCACTCTAACTCAAAAAACCAAAAATAAAAAAAAACCAAAAAAAGAAAAAAAGAAATCTTTAAAAGAAAACCACGAAAGCCCAAACCCACCAAGCCTAATATAAAACCACCGAAAAGAAAAGTTTCGCTAATTTCTTTTTAATAATTGATTTTCTAAGACGCCCAGCACAGGCACAAGAACTAAAAAATAAAAAAAATAAAAAAAAGAAACAACTTGCCCAATTAAAATAAAGGGCTCTTCAACTACCTGCGACCCAATTCAAGTCAAAAGACCAAAATTAATTATCAAAAACCAAAACGCCATTCGCCCCAAAGGACGAAAAGACAGCCCTTTTAAAACGCTCTTATGTAAAATGGGTAAGAAAAATAAAATTAAAATACTGCAAAACATAGCAACAACCCCCCCCAATTTATTTGGTATTGAACGCAAAATGGCATAAGCAAATAAAAAGTACCACTCGGGTTGAATGTGAACAGGAGTAACTAAAGAATTCGCCTGAATAAAATTCTCTGCGTCTCCTAAGAAATTAGGCAAAAAAAAACAAAAAAAAAAAAATAAAAAAAACAAAAAAAAGAAACCAAAAAGATCTTTCGAAGTATAAAAAGTATGAAAAGAAACACTATCCATCGAAGAACTTACGCCGATAGGATTATTTGACCCATCAACATGTAAATAAACCAAGTGAATAATCGCAAGAAAGGCTAAGATAAAAGGAAGCAAGAAATGCAAACTAAAAAACCGATTTAATGTGGCCCCAGATACACTAAAACCACCTCAAACCCATTGAACAAGATCCACCCCAAAATAGGGTGTTGCAGATAATAAATTCGTAATAACAGTCGCACCCCAAAAAGACATTTGGCCCCAAGGCAAAACATAACCCATAAAAGCGGTCGCCATAGTCAATAAAAAAAGCAAAACTCCAACACTCCAAACATGTAATTTTAAATACCCCCCGTAATATAACCCTCGTCCAATATGAATATAAAGACAAAAAAAAAACAAAGAAGCACCATTTGCATGGAAATATCTTAATATAAACCCATAATTAACATCGCGCATTATGTGCCCAATAGAAGCAAACGCAAAACACGCATCTGAACAATAATGCATCGATAAAAAACACCCTGATATAATTTGTAAAACTAAACACAGTCCTATTAAAGACCCAAAGTTTCAAAAATAACTTATATTTGAAGGAGAGGGCAAGTCTACGAGAAACCCATTGACGGGAGATAAAATCGGATTATCTTTTCGTAATGGCATTCCTATATTGGAGAAGGACCGTTAAACCCAAACAAAACACTAGCAACAAAAAGAACAACCCCCAAACTAAAAGGTAAATACCCCTTTCATAATAGGGCCATTAACTGGTCATATCGAATTCTAGGAAAAGATGCTCGTGCCCATAAAAAAAAACAAACAATAAAAACAACTTTCAAACCAAAGGGAAAACCCAACCACCCTCCAAAAAACAAAAGAATAGTCAAACAACTCATAAAAATAATATGTGCATACTCTGCTAAAAAAAATAAAGCGAAAGACATAGAGGCATATTCAACATTATAGCCCGAAACAAGCTCCGATTCTCCTTCCGTTAAATCAAATGGGGCACGATTTGTTTCTGCTAAAATAGAAACCAAAAACATTACAACAATAGGAAAAAAAGGAATAAAGAATCAAATAAAATTTTGTGCCAAAACAATTTTGTTAAAAGCCAAAGAGCCAACACATAAAAGAACAGAAATCAAGATCAACCCAATCGAAACCTCATAACTTATCATTTGCGCAGCCGCGCGAATAGCCCCTAAAAAAGCATATTTTGAACGACTTCCCCACCCAGACATTAAAACAGCATAAACACTTATAGAAGAAATGGCTAAAACCCACAAAAGACCAATATTAAAATCACTTATGCCAATTCCTCTTCCATAAGGAAGAATCCCCCAAACAATAAATGCTAGTGTAAAAGAAGCAACTGGGGCAAAAAAGTAAACAAAAGCACTTGCCTGATGAGGAACGACCATTTCTTTAAGAAATAATTTTATCCCATCTGCAAAAGGCTGAAGTAACCCGCCCCCTACAACATTTGGCCCTTTTCTCATTTGCATATACCCTAAGATTTTTCGTTCTGCTAAAGTTAAAAAGGCCACAGCAATAAGTAAAGGAACAATAACAAAAACAGCTTTAATCAAACAAAAAAAAGTAGACCACATAAAGTCTCTTAAGCAGTAAAACAAACATTTTATTGCCCACTGGTGAACAATTGTCTTTCCTGTGCATAGTGGTTTTTTTAATCAATTTTTTGATTAAGAGGCCCAACAACCCTCCATGGCATCCGGCAGCCAAGTATGTAACCCTAATTGAGCCGACTTCCCCATTACCCCAAAAAATAAAAATAAACAAATAAAAAAAACTTCCTTAGTAGGAGAAACTAAGTTAAAAACAGAAGAAAAATCTAAAGACCCAAAATTTTTTCAAAGAAGGAACATTGCTAAAAGCAAGCCTATGTCCCCAACTTTATTAACCAACATGGCTTTAATTGCTGCTCGATTTGCCTCAAGTCTTGTTAGTCAAAAATTAATTAATAAATAAGAACAGAGACCAACCCCTTCTCACCCAATAAACAATTGAAGAAAATTAGCGCTAGTGACTAAAACCCCCATTAAAAAGGTAAACAAAGAAAGGTATGCCATAAACCGAGGCACATGAGGGTCCCCTCGCATATAAGCAATAGAAAAAACATGAACCAAAGTAGAAACAAGATAAACCACAAACAACATAACTGCAACTAAACCATCAAACTGCAAATCAAAAAAAACAAGAAAAAACCCAGAGTCAAATCACTTTCATAGGCTAAGAAATGTTACCGTTGAATCAAATAGAACTTCTATTCCAACTAAAACAGAATAAGACAATCCGATAATTAAACAACATGAAGTTAAAATCCCTGCTCCCTTTTCTCCTATATGCCTCCCAAAACAACTAGTTAAAATTGATCCGACTAAAGGGAAAAATAAAATTAAAAGATACATGAATAAAACCAAACAAAAATTATTTCTTTTTTTTCTAAAATAAAACCTAAATCTAATAGCTAGAGAATAAAAATAAAACCTAAATCTAATAGCTAGAGAATAAAAATAAAACCAAACAAAAGTTATTTCTTTTTTTTTTTAGAAGCAATCCTAATTTAAAGAATAGTTGTCTTTAGAGAACTATTAAGTTTTGATCCTTTCGTACGAAAAAACAAAATAACTATGTTTATCATTGTAGATAGAAACTAAACTGTGTTACCACGTTTTTAACTCAAATCATGTACAGCTTTAATGGGTGAACAAACCAACCCTTAGGAGTGACTACTTCCTAGGACGCTGCAATTCAACATCGAGGTCGCAAACACCGTCGTTAATTAACTCTCAAACGTTATTGCGCTGTTATCCCCAGGGTAACTTTTATTTGTTTTCGTTGTTTTTTTCATTCCAAACAACGGATCATAAAACACACCAAAAATGTCCCTTAAAAAATTTTTCAGGGTGAAGCTACGCCATAGTTCGTTTTTGTTACTTTTTAAAAAACTGTCGCCCCAACAAAACTGTCCCGCTTATAGAAAACCCTAAGCCCTCAGTAAAGTTCCATGGGGACTTCTCGTCTTACAATTTTAATGTAGCATCTTCACTACAAATTCAATTTCATTAAGTATTTTTTTAAGACAGAGAAACTTTCGTGACACCATTCATACCGGTCAACAATTAATTAACAATTGATTACGCTACATTTTCACAGTTAGTGTTACCGCGGCCATTTAATTGTCTTTATTAATAAGCAAAACAAACTTTTTTAGATCCAACCATGGGGCAGGTCTCACCTTTTATAAAAATCAAAAAGCTATGTTTTTGGTAAACAGTCGAAGTTCTCTTTTGCCGAGTTCCTTAAAAAAATGTGTCTCTTTTTTTTTTCTTTCTTTAGTTAGAAAAACAGCTCCTCTTTTTGCTTTTTCCTGATATAATATATTAAAAAAAAATTCCCATAAAAGAATTCTAAGGGCCTGTATAACCCAAAAGTGGTAATATAAAGAAAAAAATAATATATTAAGATTACTCATGTAAAAATTGTTTCTACTGAAAAACGGTATATTTTGCTATTAAAAAGTTCTATTTGCAGAGTTTTGATTTTATTTTAGCCACCAAAACTAAAAAAAAAACTAGATTGTTAAATAAACAACTACGCACTTTTTAAAAGATGGCTGGCTCTAAGCCTACTTTTTTATTGTCTAGGCCTTATTTTTTTTTTTACACTAAAAAGAAATAAACGATTTTAACTTCTACTTTGAGCTTTCTCTTTTAACAAAAAATCTTTTCATTTTTTGTTTGTCTACTTTTTTTTTATTTGATTTTTTATTTTATTACAAAAAAAATAAAGCAAAAAAGGGCACTACTCAAATAGTTTTCGCAAAAAACCAGCTATATCCAGGTTCGATTGGTTTTTCACCCCTAATCACAAATCTTCTGAGGGTTTTGCCACAACCACCAGTTCGCTCTTATTTACTATTCATGATTAAATCACTTGGTTTCGGGTATTTTGACTAAAAAAACTTCTTTTAATTTTCCTTTTTTAAATATGCCAAATTAATCTCTTTTACCCATTATACAAAAGGTACGCTGTTTTAAAGCTGCTTTAAAAAAAAAGATTCCAGCTCTTTTCAACTCTCTTTCAACTTTCCTTTACAGTACTCTTACTATCAGTATAAACTAACGTTTAGTCTAGATCTATGATCCCTTTTTACACAACTCCAACTTCGCTCGCCACTACTCTCGGAATCTCGTTTGATTTTTACTCGGTATTAAGATGTTTCAATTCAAACCTCAGGCTCGCTTTTCCGCAGAAGCAACAACTAATGCGTCTTTTCGCCGTTTCGAAGGGTCTGTCGTCTGATTTTAGTTTATCTTAGCCATCTTCTTTTTTTTTAGTTTTCTTCAATAAGAGGAGAAACAAAAATTCAGGTAAACATATTCTTGTAATAACAAGAGGTAGGGGCAGTTTTGTAAGAGTGAGACTCGAACTCACTTTTCTCGGGTTATGAGCCCGAAGACTATCCCTTAGTCTTTCTTACAAAAAATACCACGGACTTTTTCTCTCTTCCCAAAATAAACATAAAACCTTTAGACAAGAATGTTGTGAACTAAAAAGGATCATCACCTAACATAGAAAGCTCCAATCGTATAAGCATACTAAAAACATCCCTTACTCGATTTACGAGCATGGGTTCACCAAAAATTTATTAACAAATAAGAACATAGCCCAAAATAAACAGAAACGACGAATAGCCAAGTTTCTTTAAAATATTGCCTTTAATAAAACAACTAAATATCTGATGCACTACTTCTACATCCATGGTCTGTTAGAGGAAAGCTCCCCCAACAAATTATATGTCATAAATTAACGTAATCACACCGTGGACAATTAAAACAATTCCTATCAAAAAAAAAGACATTAAATAATTTTCAGTTAATTTTCTTCCACATAATAACAAAAACTCTTCCGCATGTCTTCCACATCTATAAGGCGAATATTATGAGAACTGGCTCATTCGTCAATCCCCGCGGCGAGAAAGTGCTTTGTCAAAGGATCCCCCGAAGACCATGAAAATTGATCTAATAAAACATGGCCGCTTAAATTCCCCTTGTCTGCTCTTAAATAATGAATAAGTACTCAATAGTTTCTTACTTTAATTTGCTCCTCTGGGCAATACTCCTTAAGAAAATCGATTAGCGCATTTGCCATTATATAATCGTCCTGACAAAAAGCCTGGTTCGGCCAAATAAAAAATAACAAAGTAAGGCCTAAAGCTAAAAAGGAAGGCCAATTTCTCGAAACAAGGCAACGAATAAAATAATTATTTTTCATTATAATCAAATAAAAACACGAGTTCATAATTCAAATTGTCAATTTGGCTAAGACAAGCCCAACATTTAAATGCTCTAATAAAGTAAAACCACGAAGATTATTACGGTCTGGTTTTAATTTTACCTCTATTAGACCGTGGGGGCGATACCCCCTAAAAACATTAACCAAACCATTTGCTGGTATATACTCATTCTCACAAGAGGCATAGACTGGTGAAGCATAGACTGATGAAACATAGACTGGTGAAGAAAAATAAAAAAGAATAAAGAATATAACAATTCCAAAAATAAAATATAAAGTGCCGACCTCTTTATGCTTTGTAGCCAAAATTCATTGTGTGAAAAATTTTTTTTTCATTTCTTTATATACTTGCTTTACTGACCTTGTTCTTATTATCTGATTGCGACCGTTCTTAATACCCCTATATCTGGAATAAAAATAGAGCACTCCTGAGATCAACGTTCAATTCCGTCAACTAAGCCCTGCCGAACATAGGGTTCCAGCTCCCCTCCCCCATTATAGTCAAAATGAGTCATTAATTGCGACCCGGATAAATAATTAGCATTAGTATTAACAAAATTGGCCAAAGTATTGACATCACGAGGAAAAACTTCGAAAGGTTCCGAATAAATAGTAACATAGTTAACCAAGGAATCCACTAAAAAATAATTATCTATCACAGTTGAAGTTCACGTTCCGTTGTCCCAATTAAAAAAAACAAAAACTAAGTTACCCATTTTTTTTTTCAATAAAAATATTTTTATGTCCATTGTTTGTTT
>CAXHUQ010001597.1:0-16800 GCA_964020085.1 Micromussa lordhowensis | reverse complement strand
CATCGCCCAAATGCCATCATCAGCCAAATGCCATCATCGCCCAAATGTCATCATTGCCCAAATAGCATCGTCGCTCAAATGTCATCATACCCCAAATGCCATCATCGCCCAAATGCCATCATCCTCAAATGTCATCATCGCCCAAATGCCATCATCGCCCAAATGCCATCATCGCCCAAAGCCATCAGTATTCAATATTGCATTGTGGAGCTTCAATGTGTTTGACTGTTATACTGCTCACCCACCTCCATATTATTTTTCTTTCTATTCCTTGATATCTCTTTTAGATGTGTCATGGTGTTTAAAGTTAGATGGATCTCGCAATCAACAACAGAAATGCTGAATCATTCTTTCAAAGTTGAGATCATCTGGTCATATGTAATTATTTAAGATATCATGTATTACATGTCTTAGCGCATTAAAAGAGACTGATCATTGGTTAGAAAGACAAAAATGATATAATATGGTTATTTTCACAGTTATATCTAATCATATTTCAATGTTAGTACACTTAAATTCTATGTGTATTATTTGCTTATCTACCGGTTTAGTTTTTTGAGGTCATTTTTTTCTTTGGTAACATTTTTTCATTTGCGCGAAATCATTACACCTGTTGATTTGAATATGGTAAGTAACGCTTTCCCATTCTTCAGATTGTAAGCGTTTTAACTTTAAAAAAGCTGGGCCATTGTCCTTGGACAATCTTGTTGTATTTAGTGTCCATTTTGTATTCAAAATTTCAATATTTTATATGAAAATCAATTTAGCTACTGCCGTCCATTGCGGCGGTTTGTTTCACGGGGGATCCTGCCTCACTGAGGCTCTAGTTATTGTTAAAACCCTCACGTCAGGCAACAGTAACATGATAACAAGTTAAAAAGGTAATCGAGTTTATAGAAATCTGTGAAACAGGTGTTTAGTTTTTGACATGCCCGAACCGAACAGTGTGTTGTTGGTATTAAAAGTATTTTTTTTTGTCTTATGTTTTCGGAATTTAGGCAATGCAGATTGTATGTGTCACTTCTAAAGTTGAGAAAGCTTAAGTAATCAGGAAAATAAATCAAAACAAAATCATGAGAATGATTTTAAAAAGAAGGATCTTTAAATCAAATTAAAACCTTTAGAAAGAAGTTTTTTAAGTGGTCAAGAAGAAGAGATATATGGCATTTTTACACATAATGCCAGTGCGTTTATGTAAGAAGGGTATTTTTCTCTGAATTAATGTGTGAATTTTGCCTTCATGGTCAATGAGAATAATGAAAGAAGACACCTACTATAAATCTAAATCTCACCTCAAATCAAACTGTACAGAACTGGGTCCAAATGTGTATGTTTTTTTGTAGCACTACCGGTAAGTGCTTAAGTTGACATGCTGAAAAATGTGTGTTAATCCATCAATTGCGTGCTAAAATGTAATAAATTGGACAAAGTATTGTGGCACGAAAGATGACGGTAATTTGTGAATGTTAATCGCGAGTATTTCTTTACGTATGGGTTTATGGTTTCGCATTGGTCGCTATTCTAATAATTAACTAAACGCTTTATGACAGCTTCAACTCTGACCTTTCGCTCTGTATATTATTCGTAAATTATGCTAGAAAATAGTTGAAATACTTTGCATTTTGTAGAAATTTAAGAACTGTTCATTTTTAAGTCGTTAGAGTTGCAAGCAGGATTGAAGAGGTGTCCACAAACAAGAAGAGTTTTTTTGTTTCGTTTTCCAGGACTTTTCGATGCAAAAATAAATTACAAGCTGAAAAATGTACCGGTACTCAATTATTTGGTTACACGATAGTATCAAAATACACCAGCTTCGATGTTCGCAGTGATTTGCTTTTGTTGGATCCGTCGAACTAATAGACTTAACATTGAGACCAGACATAATGTGTTAGCGTCTGGCTAAAATCGCAGAAATTGTTGAATCAGTTTGTAAATCAGCATTTTATGTGAATCAAAATTTTATATGTTCGCTAATTGTCAGACCTGTAGTCAACATAACGACATATTCATATATTGAGTTTTCATACTTTTGTGATACGACTAACAGGTTATATCTATTGTCAATGCGGTTGCTCTATGACACGATGACAAAAATGAGTTGTATTGAGGACTTAATCAACCAAAAAGCGGCTAATTATTGGAAGTTGCATGGCCCTAACAATTAAGGGTATGTATGATATACCAATTATCTGTATATCTACCCGTTGGTATGCCATTGAAAACCCTCGTAATTATCGGGAGTGCAAAATACTATTGAGTTTTTGGAACATATGTCGGTTTGTTAACAATGACATGCGACAAATAGAGAAATGGTTTTCAGTAATACCAGAAAATTACAAATGTTTTAGCTTCTTAGTGTTGAATTAGATTCTCAAGCAAAAGAAAAAGTAAAGTAAGAGTAGTAAAAAAAAGTCTCTTTCCGAAAAGTGCTGACGATTTTTAATGTTTTTGAAGAGCGTGTTGCCCTGAAATTTTTGTTCTATTTGCAAAGGATAATCCATAATATGATTTACAAGCGATTAGATACCTACATCATATGCAGCTATAGCAATTGTATGAATAAACTGAATTGCTTTTGTTTTTGTACCAAATAATCGAAATGAATATACTAAGACTGGAAAAAAGACACCGATGTATTGATTAGGGTAAAATACGCGAATACAGGGAGTAAATCGAACACTAACGGGGCGATCTTCAGAAATTCCGTAAAACAATTTAAGGATGAAAATATGAAAATTTTGACCGTCGTTTTTATAGCCATGTCGGTAGCATGTGTTTCTTTTATTTCGGTTTTCAAATTGTTCTTGTACTAAGATGTTGACACTCAAAAAAAAAAATAAATAAAAACAAGTTCTTGATATTTTATTGCAATCTGTCGAAGATTTCTTCTGTAATGACACAGAGAACAGAGGTTGATAGCCAAAATATCGTGGTTTTATATCTTAAAACAGCATCAAGTAATATACTTGTAAATATGAATAGAGAGACTGCATCAATTTTCGCTTCGATATTTGGTTATTCAGATTGGAAATATTCTTATTTATCAGTGTCATATCAACGGTCATGTATATTTAGGACCTGTCTATAGTGTTGCGTGATTTATTGCATTATTTATATACATGGTCTTTTATAACGATTGCTTCATTTGCAAACTACATGAACTTAGATGAGGCTTACCTGTGAGACAGAGTGTCCACTCTGGGATTATTGATAAAACCAATTTGAGACACTTTTAGCATGGATAGTGGCTTAACATAGATTTACTTAATTCTTGCTTTATTGTGCAATAGTGGAGGACAATATTGAACAAAGAAATCGGGAGCGAAGTCCATGAATTTTTCGTGCATATTCATCGTTTCGATTGTCATATCATTATGCATTTTTGTTCTATTTCTCTGCCATTAATAGCATACAGAGTTTATTTTACTAAACAGACGCATAACTACAATATGGCGATTAAGAGATTTGAATGAGTGGTCTGGGTGGTTCGTATTTTGTTTCGTGTATTGTATCATGACTATAAATATCTTATTACGGACAGGTGGTAGTCTGAATACAATAGATTTTCTGACAAAGAAAAACAACGAAGAAAAAGAAAAAACTTTGTCGGGGTAACATGAGTTCATCATAATAAATTGACAACTCATTCATTTTCTGACGCAAATGGACACTAAACTAACAAAATATCTTCTTGAAAGTTTTTGAATTTATACAAGTCTCTTCCTATACTAGACTATATGAAATACTAAAAGGAGGAAAAACCAAAATAATACCGATGAGAGATAGATGAAAGATAGTGTCAACGTTACTCTCCGATTGCAAGTTTAGAACTTTCCACGGATAACTGGGCAACTATGTATTAATATGAAAAGAAGTTAAGTCTGGATATTTAGCACGAAAAAGCTTTATGAGAACTTAGTAATCATAAACTAATCCCTGCTGTCTCAGTCCCCGTAAAAAACTTGAATCGCGAAATAGTATGCATAGTATTGAGTAGAGTCAAAATACACAGGGAAGAAAATCAGTTCTAATTTGAAGCATGGCTCGTCGAAGGATAGCAGGTTGTCAGAGACATGGATACACGTCATGTGATTCGGATTCGGAATATGACTGCCCGTCAGACAGTTCGTCCGTCACGGTTCGCGTTAAGAGCTTTAAGCTCAATGCACACGGGCGGAAGTCGCCGCGATGTTTTGCTGTATACGCGAGTAGCGATGATTTAGTCGCAGCTATGGATGCGGAACATGAGGAAAATAATGGATATCGGTTTGAACCAAATAGTTCGGAAAGTAGACATGTTCAAACGTCCTGCTTATCAAATAACCAACAACGTAATACAGCTATCAATAGTTTCCAAATTCTGGTCAACGTGATGTAAATAAGTTGAATTATGATGCGTTCTTGCATAGAGATTCGAAATATAATAAAACAGGCACTGAGTTCAATACACAAAGTAAACCTTTACCTTTGATTAACTATCAAAATCAAAATGGTTCGATCGATTATTTGAAAATCGCACTCTTTACAAAACGGAAATCTAGAGACAGTGCAGGGTCGAAGAACCGACATAACTTCTCAAGGAGATGCCATGATCAAAAGCCATTACAACCTCACGGAGTAGTTTTCGAAGATCATCGGAAAGGTTTGACATCGGATGTATCGCCCCTGTACAACTCGGCTACACAAAATAGTTCGGAATTTGAACTGGATAACTGTGGAGATGACACATTGTGTGATCCCAATGAGAAAGAAAATCGTCAAAGCTTGTTCAGTCGAAATCATCTAGAATATGACGGCGGTATCTCTTCCCCACGAAATAGCAATCACAATCGGTCGGATCGTCATAATGTGCTCGTTCACCGTGGATTTAAAGCAGAAGTTGTACAATGCATTAAATCAACTGAGCAAAAACTCATAAATAATAATCATGAATCTAAAGAATACTCTAACAAAATGATTGAAAATTTCCATACTTCTGAAAAGCAAAATGTATCTCCAACTGTATGGAATGGTGATTGTGAATTAAGATCTTGTACAAGTCCACAAAACAGCGACTACTCGGATTCACATTGTAACGGCTTTGATTCGCCGGATAGCAGTAGTTCTGTTATCTTCGTTGGTTCACGAAAAGAAGAATCGAACAATACAACGCTTAAGAATGAAAACGATGGTATCTATGTCCGAGGTATTCCTACTACTGGTCCACCAATTAATGGGTATGAAAAATTGACCTCCCAATGTGAAATTTCAATAAACCAAACATCCCCAGAGAGTACCTATTCAACATCTGTAAATGAAACATCCGTATTTTTCAGTGACGATTCCGT
Organism: Micromussa lordhowensis; assembly: GCA_964020085.1. Lineage (NCBI taxonomy): Eukaryota > Metazoa > Cnidaria > Anthozoa > Scleractinia > Lobophylliidae > Micromussa > Micromussa lordhowensis. Next base: position 11,473 of record CAXHUQ010001597.1, on the reverse strand, counting down.
CATGCAAAATGGTGACGACTGTGTCCTACAAACGAGCACGCCCAGATCGGATGCGAAAACGTGTTCAATGCTTCAGGATAATTGTCACGGGCATAAACATTCCAATGGTTTTCAGTCGCCTTTATTAAGTCCCATAGAGTCGCATGCTCCTCCCTGGCTAGCAGTTTTCCAGCGCGCTTATGAGCACAAATTTCACCCCTGCAACGATTTTAGCGAAATGGATTTGGATACTCTTCAAGCGTTCAATCACCAGTTACAAGTGTATTTGGCAACGGTAAGAAATAAGTTCTGAAAATGCAATTTTTCAAGATGAAGATTCCCGGCGAATACTTTCAATTTTGGGTAGATGATAGTATTATGTTCAATAGGCCATCAAATATCTATCTTGGGATTCTGAGATTTTTTTCTTCTTCTTTTTGAATGGTAAGAATGACTTATGGCGATTGCAAGGCTTACAAAATAAATATAACTTTAAAAGTTGCTGGAATTATTTTTGCCTTATTTGTCTTACTTTGTAATTGATGTCGTGATACTAACTTTATTTGATAATATCAACCATACAATTTATTAACCATACAATTATGCTAAACGGTTGTTTGGTTCAAGCTCCTTGCACTTGTTAAAACCTGTCATTGATGAAATATCCTTTGATAAATTGTCAAGTTAATAATTTTCAAGGCGCACATAACGAATCATATGCCTTGTTTGTTTAATATAGTCTTGGGATAAGATTTCTTTTTGTGTAGATATCTACTTGACCGGACAAAGGAAACTGTTTTAGTCGGTGTTTGCATTTAAAATCATCTAGCTTATTTCAAACTGCTTGATCTAAACTATGAGACAACTTATGAGACAACAACTTACTTATAATCCTTTTTATGATAAGCTCAACATAATTAGAACAAACATCCAAAACTTTTGTCTGGACGCAAATGATCACATGAAACATCAGCTAAACAAATCAGCAGTATTTATAAAAAAAACTGGTTGAATGTAATGTATAATATACACTATATAATTTACAATTTAATCGCTAACGCACGACAAAATAGTCTTCTACACTCAAAGCTTTTCTTCTTTTTTTCCGTGAGAATAATTATAGTGGGACATTTCGAATAAAAAGGTGTAAATTAAGGCGTTTTATCGCGAATGTAGACATCAAACCACTTTGACATTATTGAAGGTTTGTGATGAATCTATGGAAGTCTATCATTAAATTCATTACTTATAAATACGATCAATTCAAAATACCAAATTTATTTTATGAATAGCATTTTAGATAAAAAGTTTAATAGATACAAGGCGTAACAATAATTTGTATTTACAATTTCAATGCATTGAATAAATTGTCGTCTATATATTGTATGTAAAGCAGGTGTTTTGATTGTGTTTTGATTACGTGTTTTGTTTACTGGAAAAGGTGCCGTTTTATTCAGGCATCTGCTGTTATTGTGCGGCTCAGCCGGACGATGAGGTTGTTTCTGCTAAGTTTGGAATGGACTTTATGAACCACCCCTTTAAGCCCATATAACCAATACTCTAATCCAGGCAGTTTTCGCTCTCTATGCCTCTAAATTTAATGGGCTAATCTAGGGCAGTGATATTTGAGGCTTTAATCATGCCGAATCCTTAAGGTTGCTCGTGGTGTATATGGGGATAATTTTGGGTAATTGTGATCTTTTATACGATCCCCGGTATGGAATCTACTTTACACATCTTAAATATGCAGTTGCTAAAACTTTTGGATATTATGGTGTGTAAAAGTTTGAAGTTTAGCAAAGTATCAAGCGACTGGCCTTGATGAATCATGTATCGATTTTTTGCACATAATGCACTAACCTATTCGTCAAAGGCCCAGTGAGGGCTTCATTGTAAAGCAAACTTGCATGCGCACATAATAAGCTCTTCAACGATGTGTTAATTAATGTGATGACCCACAGGTGATTTGGGGACGAAGAAACATATTTTGTAAAGCATGATTTACTTAAAGGATGAGTAAGCGATACACATCAGGCCGCACACTGGATCCTTTAGTCTTGTTTTTTAATAGTAAAATCGCGCATGTTTTAATGAGAAGAAATTTCAATGCATAATAGTGACCTTTACAGGATCTAGTCCATTATGCTATGTCAGCTGCCCTATATAATTCAACTTGAGCTAAACTAGATTTAACATTGTAGCATATTTAGCAAATCAGATTATTAAAAAACAACCTCCTCTCCACAGAGTATTTATGAGTGAAAGACATGTTAGATGTTCATTCATGTATCTCATTTAGAAATCAATTGTAGACATATGGGAGAACCAGGCTAGATTTGTTTTGTATGGTCTCTCCACAACAATTGTGGATCACCTGCGATCTGGATTCTACCACTTAGAAAAACGTAGAAAAAAAATATCTTTATAGGTTCCCAATGTATTGGATATAGTTCACTGTAACCAATTCCCTTACATTGTAATGGTTCTTGCACTTCGTCCGTTCGTCCGAGATATTGGCAAAATAAAAAAATCTCGTCATTTTAACTAAAACGTGAACCAAATATGTAGTTTTAAAGGGAATGCATTTTAACTTCAGTTATTCTTATAGGTACCTAAACCCTATATTGTGATATGAATTTAGATTTAAAAAATTGTTTGTTTACTTACTGTAATTGAGTAAACAACATATTCGTCACTTCGCAAAGAATGTTGTTTTTATGATATATCTCAGCACATGTTATAGATACAGCCTGGGATTTTTTTTACAGTTATTACTTCTTATCAAGTTATATTTGAATACGGTGTTAACTCAAAATCGTCAAAACCTCATATTCGTCACTACGCAAAAAAAAAAATGGACGACTTGTCCAAATCAAGTACAGAAAAGCTAATGAATGTTGAACCACAAAGTATTGATGGTGTGAACGAAACGTAAGAGCAATTTAAAGGGGGATGGATTTCAAACCCAAGATAAAAAACATCGCCGTATTAAATCAAAACCTAATAACATATTTGAAGAGTGGTAGAAAATTAGACCAATTGTTTCAAAGCTCAGGGTGTAACATAAGGCTCGAGATAAATTGAACCTCCTCGGCCAATGTGGCCTCAGGATATAACATAAGGCTCGAGATAAATTGAAAATGTAGCCGAGATAAAAATTTGTAAGGATTTTCTACACTTGATGAAAATGGCCGAGGTCTATTAGCATTTGGCCGAGGAAAATTCAAACAAGTCGGGCAATTTGGCTGAGGTCAATTTTGGTTTTGGTCACACTTTGAAAATTGCGCATATTTGAACGAAATATCTTAAAAATCTAGAATATCATATATATTTTAGGTCGTGATGAATACAAAATCGTCATTTTATTACCACCTTTCACGTTAATGTTCTGAGTGGTAATAAGCGTTTAAGTCTCAAGTTTTATTTGTTTACAACTTTTTATCAGCTATTCAACTATCAGCTCGAAAATGGATGAATACAAAGGAATTATGAAGTGGATTTCACCCATATCCATAAGGGGTTTACATTGAAAGGCAATGTATCCAAATAGACACAATTCTTCCGTCTACTGAGTTTCGATAAAAGGTGGGCTTTATACGCGAGAAGAATGACAAAAATGTGTGTACAAAATAAACATGAATATCGTGTGCCCTTATGACACACTCTGGATAGCATAAACGATTTACTAAATTGATATACCGGTACAGAGATCTGGATTCGGTTGAACTGGATCCCGGTGTGTAATAGTGTTTCATTTTTAGAGTGAAGTCACTGGATGGTCTAACTCAATGCATCAGTGAATATTACAACAACAACAACAAAACATATGTCATCATTATAAACTCTTTTATTGTCGAAAAAAAACCCGATGCATTTGATTACCACTTGAATGAATACCATGTGGATTATTCTGTGTATCGAGACAGGTTTCTCCACTGTATACAATTTTCTATTTATATATAACTGATAGCTAAACTGAGTTCAGTCTATTAAGCTCGTTAAAAAAAGTATTTATGACAAATTTCATGCGAAAAAAAGTTAATAAATGTAATAGCCAGCGCTGTAGAGACCGCTTTGATACAATTTAATTCAAATTAGTCCAGTCGTTTCCAGAAGTTTTACTCAACCGACTAAATAGTATAAAATATATGTCATGGATCTTATCTGGATGTGTTAATCAGACTGCTATTGTGAGCATGATTTCATACCTGAATCGCAGATTGAAACTTAATCCCTAAGCAATTCAGTCCATAGTAGACATAGATATATGTAAAACGAGTAATATTACTAATTCATTATTGCATGGAAGGCCGTCATTGATTAGAACAAATCACAAGGATACTGTGAATGCATTGAAATTCCATATTTACAATGTGCTCAATGTTATAATAATGAATTGGCAATTGTTTGTTGGATAAAGATAGCGATTTTTTTTCAAAACGTAAGTATTCTACTGAACTTAAAACAAATTGAGAGAATCTAATAAATATCAAAAGGTTAAGCGATGTAGTGTCTTAAAATTGTAATGGTGATTGTTCGTATCGAAACAAATCGGGGATGGAAACGCATTATTTTGAAGTGGTTGGGTGATATTTACTTAAGTTTGAATATAAGCAAAAGCTGATGAATTTTAATGTTGCTCATGGTTACACCAACCCAGTTGCATGCGTAAATGGAATATTATTTAGTCGTGCAAGTATTAACTAACATTGTATACGCTATATTAACTGGTTATGTTTTTCTGGTATTACGACCAGTTTAGAAGCAATCTTGATAAGCTCTTGATTTTCAGTTAATTGCATCATATGCTTTGCTTTTCTGAGACCAAATGTAACGTTCAAAAATATTAAAAGATGAATAAATCAAACAAGTGCATGACAACATAATTTTTAGAGTTAAAGATGAAAAGTGAAATTTATAAGTGTTTTTGCTGTACGCTGAATTAAACTAGATATAAAAATGTCTCTGTAAAGTATTTCTTTGATCCAAAATATTATTGGTAACAACATTTGCGGTTGTTCGGTATTTCTGTACCATAAAGTCACTTTCTTCTTTGTATAAACAAACTATAGAATTGACATTTAAGGCTCGTTTAAATCTTAAGTGTTTTTCAATCGCATTGAATTGGTTACATCACCAAGTTTTCGTCGCTTTTAGGCTTGAATTTCAAGTGATATCGGAAACTTTGTCGTTATTTATAGCATTTCAGGGTCAACTTTTCAAGTTAACAGTAGAGGTACAAAACGGTAATTAGAGATTGGATGGATATTTTTCAAACTTTGATGTCCCCAATTTTTAATATCAGAAAAGCAATAGAACCTGCTTAATTCGAAGTGCTTCAGGTGACCGAATTTATTGCTAGTCAAAGAAAAGTTAAGTTAAAAAGAAGAGTTATCATTCATTCTTTAAGGATATATGTGTTCAAGGAATGGGACTTCATAATTTGTTGAAGTTAGCAGGAAGTTCTAGTTATGAGACTTTGAGTAAACGAGGTTCTAATGTAGTTGTAATGAAAAAACTGAAGAAAATAGACTAAGATTCAGGAAGATTTCTAATATAACGAAAAAAGGATAATGGAAAGGAAAAGCAAAGTCTGGTTTTAATTGTAACAGCATTAGGAGTTAAGTATTTAAACAGTTTAATACAAACTAAATCACAGTGTCACGTTTAAAAATGCCATAATTAGTTTTTGCTAGTCATGCAATGGATATGAAAATAATGAGTGAAATATGCTGATATAATGTTAAGTGTGACATATTAGCACTTCAGCTGATGTATCAGCATGTCGTGTTTTCAAGTTTGACAGGTTTGTCGTAAGGCTGACAGGCTGATTTGTTTGAAAACGGGGGTTTTCGCATTCTTTTCTGTCTGATTTCGTGTTTGTATGTAATGAACACGTAACACTGCATATGCATTAGCTCTTTTGAATATTCACGGGAGGTTTATCAGAAAACGTTACTCTTGACATTTTTTTATTTTTTTATTACAATATTCAGTTTCACATGAAATCTCTTTTTATTAAGAGACTCTCGATCTGTCTTTGAATAATGTCGGAAAAATATTTTTCAGGGGATGTAATCATATATATAAAACATATATGCGAAAGTTAATAACGTGCTAATTTACAACCTGAAAACAGACCCGGGTGCATATTCGCCAAAATAATTTATTCACCTCACAGTAAAACGGCAGTGGGTACGTTCTTGGCTAATAATTGTCATTAATGTCATCAAAAATGCACTAAATTCAATTATCTGGGGTTGACACAGGTGCACCATGTGGTTACACTGATAATTGTCCCCGCGTATAATTGCACCCTTTTGCTTTGTTACATAATTTGACAGAGAAAATAACGAAAAGAATTTCATTACACATGTTCTATGCTACCCCCCTTTTACTTACTTGCAACAAAACCATGGCTTTATAGTATGAAACATTTTTGAAGAAAGAGATACAATTCATTTTAAGCATTGTGTTTTTATAAGTAGCACTCTTACTTGTGTCGCTTGTAAGTAAAGTGCCAATTTTTAAGAGAGCGATATATGTAAATCAAAAGTGGCGAATTTAACGTTACATTGAAGTCGCCAAAAATAATAATGGTACATTGTTACATAGTAAAATGTGATAAAGGATGTTTAATCACCTGTTTTATTCGGTTCAATAATTGGTAAAATATTATTCAGGATGTTTTAGGTACATGGTATAAAACTACCGGGATATAAGTATAAATTATATTAAATAGGAACCTTTTTGCTAGCGACATTTTGTGAATGACTTTTTCAAATGACATTGGGTAAGTCATTTGAGTGCTATATCAATAAATGTTTCAAGGGCGCATTGCGTATCATTTTACAATATTTACCCAAAGTAAATGTGTCACTTCCGTTGTATGAATGCAGTTTGGAAACTCTGAAGATGTTCATTGTATTTATGAACAAACATCAAACTGGTTCTAATGGAATGATAAATCAACCTTAATGTTCTACACTAGGATGTGTTACAAATAAGAAATTTAAAAGATTCAAGTATGTGTTAAAGACACATTGCTGTAAGTGCCGGTAAGAAGTGGATAGTACACCAATTTTCATGTAACTAGATATTCAAGAATTGAAAACGAAGGCACAAAGGGTAAATAGATTACTGATATACAAGAAATATGGATATAAGATAGAAAAAAAAATCTAGTGAAATCGGCAAACGTACTCAATCATATGTTAGAGGTTCCTCTTTTTTTGTTGGCTTTAGTTATCATGTATCACAAAGGACCCACATATTTTCACTGTTGCTGCGCATTTTGTTGTATCCGTCTCGTATTGAAATCACATAAAGGTGTCTAAAGAGGCGTCATAAGAGGTGCTATTACGCGTCAATGTCTCATCATTTTTATGTCGCTTGACCGTTTCAGAAGAGGTCATAAAATCTGTTCTCTTTAGCATTCGATGATTTATTGCTCAACATACATAGTTGATGCTGCAAAGATGTTTCAATTTTAAAAGGCAAAGTTTGATTGCTGTCATTTGTCAGAAATGTGAAGTTGTTTATATCTTAAACCTTAAATGATGCGTGTTTAAATGCGGGGTACACGGGCACATTGTTTTGTATGCAAAGAAATTCATTTACGAATTTAGGAAGTGCTCCTTTTATTAGTTTTATAGAATCCTGTTTGATATAATAACAATATACTGTTTTTGGTTATAAAGGGTGTCGGGAAAAGCAACCATCATTTACTGTCATTTCTTCTTAGTTTCATGTCCTGAATACTGTTTAATGCAAATTTCTAAGAATATTATATGAATTGTTCATATGAAATCATACCTGTGTTAGATAAAATCGAAACTAACTTGTGTGGGTTCTCCTTTCGGTGGGATACTGGTTTAGTGGATGAAATAATCAACATCATCACCCTAGAAAACAAGATTATGGGAGTTTAACAAGTACAATATTCGCGTAATATTTAGTCATCTTAAGGTATTTTCTGTTGTAAAACTAACGACAACCCTATCTCCTGTTTATGTTTACAGTTGCCTAGTGGCGTTGATCTAACCCTAAGCGAGCTTCAAGACATGGCATCTCGGCAACAGCGTCAAATCGACGAGCAGCAACAGATGCTCGTTGCTAAGGAACAGCGCCTCAAGTTCCTGAAGCAACAGGAAGTGCGTCATCAGCAGATAGCCAATGAGAATGAGCGCTTGCGGAAGTTGCGCGAAAAGGTCGAATCACAAGAGCTGAAGTTGAAGAAGTTGCGGGCTTTACGCGGGCATGTGAATGACCAGAAAACGGGCAACAATTCGCTCAGTAAGTGCTCTTAACTTACGATGAAATTAAGTAAAGAAAATTATTAAAACATATAATTTACATGTAGGTTTATTATCAAAGTTCTATAGCAGTAAGTAACGTATTAATGTAGATTAGTGTGACTGATTAGCGCAGACATTATTTCCTTAATATATACCATTTTAACTGTAAAGCACCTTGAAAAAAAAATATACAACTATTTACGTTTACATGATAACGCCCTGATAACGTGTTCTAAAAATGTATGAACATAACGTTCTAGAAATAAAACTATGCACTCATTCAAGTTAAAACTACTTATCTAACAACTACAAAAATGAAAATGAACAAAATAAATAAATAAATAACAAACTATAGCAACTTGACATTCCCTTGTTCGTTGTCAAATTGATTAATAGCGTCAATAAATCGACAATAAGACATCAAGCGAAATGTCATCATCTTTTTCATCCGGACTAGTTATTGGAATATGTGCCATAGGCTACAAAATTGTGTGTATGATGCAAAAACAACTGTGCTAAGAAAAATGTGTTTGTCGTCATTGGAACTAGCAGGACGCTTTGATTTATGGAGCGGTGCTTATTGCTCGTAGACTTCATTACAGACTTTTGACTGCCCCATTTAGCGGTAGGTGGGGTGAATAGGGCAAATTTGAGTAGGCTACTCGTTGGGGGCCTGTATGCTAATTTCAAGATCTCTTCGGATGAAAGATTGAGTAAACAGTCAATCTTCTTGAATTCGATCATATCTTCGTCGTAAGATATTGCTTTAATTATAAAAGATGATATGACTTATGCATATGTATTTCCGTTTGAAGGTGTCTTTATATAAAATCCAAATCGCATGTGTGTTACAAACTAAAAAATAGTCGTATAGAGTGTGACCAACTGTAAAAAAAAGTAGTGACACGGCAAAAATCAATCGCCTGTGCAAACTTACGACCGCCGAATTACTGCCCTGTGGCCAGGGTTTCACATAATCAGCTGTTCGGGGCAACCATTTCTTCCTGTCGGGCAACCAAAAGTTGACTCCTGGTTGCCCGGTTTTACTATATGTCTTTACACTTATATTGTCGGCCAACCAAACTGTCTTGTCGGGCAACCTCAATTTTATACGGTTTTCAAAACAAATGTGAAACCCTACCTGTGGTTACATACAAAACATGATAAGAATCTGTCTTTGTAACGAAACCCACAAAGCTATATACCTACGTACACGTAGTTGTATTTCAAAATCAGATAAAACATTTAACAAAAGCTGCTACGTCAGAAAAAGGAAACTTGTATGTATCAATCAATTGATAATATGTTAAAGAAAATCATTTCTTTTGAAATAACGTCATACTCATTTTACACATTAAAGATGCATCAGCTTTACAACAAATCATTTTAAGATGGCCATAAAAAGTCTGTTTTGATAATTGCGAAATTGTTTAAAAGAATTCTGGCGGAAATAACTAAGCTGAAGTTCCTGGTATATGAATGGTCGCTCTATGTTGGTGTTTCATTTTGTGAATCAAAAAGAAGCAACGAGACAAGCCTTAAAATACCGAAACCAAAATCGTCACTTTATTTCCATCAAAGGTGCCTGAATTCCAAATATCGCCCAGGTTACTTACAGTAGAAAAAAAACTGATTATTTAAAAGCAGTTGAAGTATAAATTTTATATCTTCAAACCACTGTTTTAATTTCCGTTCAACACAAATAAACAACAATTTCTTCATAATTATTTGCTTTTCTGTTATGGCGAAAGAGATACCATTCGGGCAAAAATCATTCATTAAATGTAGTGGAAAATTGATCGAACTCTTGTCTATTAGATGTAAGTAATATGGATGTCTCACGCAATGTAATTATCACTTTATAGATCTGGGCTTGCCATGGACTGATGCACCGTAAGGTTTATAGAACAGACACAATTCAGGACTTGATCTGCTGAAAATATAAACAGTTCCCCTGACATATGACCGCTTCAGTTTTAGACACTTAAAAGCGGGATAAATACTCTCGAGTAATACACATACAGGGTGTCACATTTGCTTGAACAACCTGTTGTCCTACAGGGCCACTAGCGACCGATTTTTTCCTAAAATGATTGGCTTAATCATCTCTCTCCTCGCCAAAGTTTGCGTCTAACTTTGCCACCTCCATTAACCTTTTACACGTTTGATGCCTGATTTTGCGCACACACACAAATATATAATAAATTAAACTGAAAAATAACGCTTACAGTGTCTTGTGTCAACTGCTGTGATAATCTGAGCCTGAGCTTTTTCATAACTTGTAAGTTAACTATTTCGGATGACAAAGAATTGGGGTCTGAAAGTATAACCCCAAAATAACAAAAAGCTGTTACAAAGAATCCCAGCCCAGATCTTTGAACTATTTGTTGTTTTAGAAGTTTAGCTCTGTATTAAAGTGTTAACACTTGTGGCAGAGCGTCAAAACATAATAGCATAAACCTTCACGTCTTAAAGGAACTTCTAGGAATAAAGTTTTAAAAGCTTATAGATGTGATTGCAATTTTTAGAGTTTGCTAGAACTTAACATGCTGATTCAGCATCTTAATATTCTCTCACATAAAAAAGGATTAGCTTACAACCAATTAATGATACATATTGCCTTGTGTTCTGCAGACAGCGAATTGGAGCAGATCAAATCACTTTTCAACGAGAAAGAAAAGGAACTCACTTTAGCCGTTTCGAAAGTAGAAGACCTCACACGTCAGCTGGACGAACTGAGGAATGGACGGATGAACGGACTGGCGGGCGGAGAGTACAATAACAACTCGCCGGCTTTTTTAGAACTTGAGAAATTGCGCAAGGAACTTATGGTGAGCGATTTTTGTACGCTAACATGAGTGACATTATAATTTTTTGTTGATGCGAACGGTAATGTAAAGAAAAGTACCGGTAAATTGTCTGTTATGCTGAGTGCTTGCCCGTGTAAATTGATTTGACTAGGCTACTGTGAATGTTTCGCGTTTAAATGGCTATGCCGTGTTTGCTAAAATTTTTTGTATGCAAGTATACCTTCTTGGCTTGTTTGAATCATCATAGCGTTAACATATCAGTGATGAAAAATAGATGTTTTTAGAACAAAAACTTCATTATTATATTTTAATCTAAAAAAAAAAGTCTTTTTTTATTTTCTTATAAGAGCAAATTTTGGATTCGGATTTCCCACACATTTTCTCTTC
>CAXHUQ010001596.1:82500-105018 GCA_964020085.1 Micromussa lordhowensis | reverse complement strand
TTCAATTGAATTTAGATGTTCGAGAAAAAGGCTGAGTACTATCAAATTTCGTGGTCGTTCTCGAACATCTAAATTCAATTGAACCTTGCATTAAGTTCACGATTGAACGTGAAAGCGAGGGAAAAATTGCCTTCCTTGACACTATGGTTCACCACCAGGAAGACGGAAGATTAACTACCACCGTTTACCGGAAACCTACTCACACTGATCGCTATCTATCTTTCTCATCGCACCATCCTAGTATGCACAAGCGAGCTGTGGTTAAATCATTGATGGATCGGGCCGAAAGAATCCCCACAACAAAATCTGATCGAAGTAAGGAAAAGCAACGAGTAATATCGACATTACAGTCCAATGGATACCCCAAGCGCTTTATTTTGGATGCCAGCAAGCCTAAATCACCGTTGAAAGACACAATTAACGCTGCAGAATCTGGGCGAGGCTATAGCACAATTCCATACATTAGCGGGACCTCTGAGCCAATAAAGAGAGTCTTGGAAAACCACGGCATCAAAGTGGCATTTAAACCCTATCAAACAATAAGCCAGGTGTTTCCCAAACCGAAAGACCAAATAGACAAAGAAGAAACTCGTGGTCCTGTTTACGACATTCCTTGCGCTGATTGCAGCAAGAGCTACATTGGCGAAACGCAAAGAAAATTCTCAACAAGAAGAGGCGAGCACCAAAAGGCTGTCGCACGGAGACAATGCGAAAAATCAGCACTTGCAGATCACGTGATAAATACCAATCACGATATCGCATGGGATGAGGCCACAATTCTCAGGACCAATACCAATTGGCACCAAAGGAAGATTCTGGAAGCTTGGGAGATTAATTGCGCGAAAGACCCGCTCAACCGAGACGACGGGGCGTTACTCCCCAAGGAGTATTTGCACTTGACCCTCGCAAACAAGAAAAAATGACACATATCTTGAATTTTTAATCAGCGTCTTGTTTATATCTAAGCCTTTGTGTGGTTTTTTCTTTCACTTCCCCTGAAGAAGGTCCGTGGTTGCGACCGAAACGTCGGGAACATTTTTATTGTAAATATCATCTTTTAAACCACCAGTGTAACCTAAGTTTGTATTTTTAAATATTTTTTCAAATCTTTGTTATGTCCTTGATGTGTGTATTGAATTTTGTATAATTCCAGTGTTATATTAATATACCAATATAATAAAATGAGAATACCAAATTATGATGCTGAAGACGATACTGTCTCAAACTTCAAACAACTATATGATTTCATGCCTAATAAATGTTTTCGGATGTTGATTTGTGGTCCAAGCGGTTCAGGTAAAACAAATACACTAATGCATATGATCTACCATATGCTGTATTTTGATAAAGTTTATCTCTATGCGAAAAACTTAGAGCAGTCCAAGTACCAGAATCTAATGGAGAAATTCCAGCCGATAAGTGATGAAGTCGGTTATGATGTTATTGAAGCAAGAAATGATGAAATTATTCCTGTTGAAGACCTTGAATCTGACTCACAAAAAATTGTTATATTCGATGATTATGTTTGTGATAAAAACCAAAAACCACTGGTCGACTATTTTATCAGAGGGAGACATAAGAATTGTAGTGTGATTTATCTGAGTCAAAGCTACTATAAGACGCCAAAAGACATAAGATTGAACTGTTCACATTTCTCCATTTATGATTTCCCAAGTGCTAATGAGAGGAGTCTAATTTGCCGTGAAAATAGCATTCCAAAAGAATCATACGAGAAAGCAACTGAAGAACCATTTAGCTTCATATACGTTGATAAGCCGCTAAAATTTATAACCAAGAATTTCAATGAAAAAATTTAATCTACCAATATAGTATAATGAGTTATTCAAATGATTATTATCTTCATCATCAACAATGAGTCCGCAACAAGGGTTGCGTGGTATTCCTGGTGTTGGGTTCAAGTTAACAGATGATGGTAATTATAATATTGATGGAAAACGATTGACTAATGTTGGAGAACCAACTGGAGATAATGACGCTACAACAAAAGCTTATTTTGAATCTGAAAACTCTAAAAAAGCTGATAAAACTTATGTTGATTCAGAAATTTCTAAAGTAAAAGTTCATTCATCTCCAAATTATCATTTACAACAAAGTTTCACTTTTTATAAAGATTATGGTGATAAGCAGAATTAACTAAATCAAACATTTCAATCACCAACCATACAAATCATTTGGATTTATTAGAGATATCTCGACAAGGTGTTCATGATGGTTTTGCTTATTCTAATGTGAAATTGACAAACAATATTAATCCAGGTACTTATTCCATTCTTTTTGAAATTTTTGGTTATAATGGTTCCAATATCGTTACTGATGGTGGCAGTGATCGTCTTTTATTTTATAATGTTGAAGGTGATCCAATAATATCTGATTTCAGTCATGATTGGTTTTCAAATTATGCTAAAGCGTATATAATTTTCAACAATTCTAAAATAGATGTTGGCATCACTCTCCAATTTCGTTATTATGGCTCCAGCAACTCAAATTTCAAGTTTCTCTTTTTCAGCAGATGTGTTAAAGGAGTACAAAAGACTGGTTTTGATCACGCCCTTTTTAATGTTCCTGATGTCCAAGATAATCATAAGATTCTCTAGTTTGAGAATTTGAATCTCAATGGTAATCTTATTGATGGTTTAGGTGATCCAATACATCTAGATAGTGCCACTAATAAAAAATATGTCGACACTGAAAATATTCGACAAGATATTGCTATTGCTGATAAAGCTGATAAATCATATGTGGATGGGGAAAAGGGAAAGGTAAGTATAGATACCACACCATTGTTACCAAGAGACGGTAGTAGAAGCATGACCAGTGATTTAGACAAGGATAACAATCATATTCTCTCTGTGAAAAATTTAAATGATCATAAAGTTGATGATGCTTATGAGGTTAGAGTTAGAGATTTGGGAAGCGTTGTCAACAAAGAATATCTGAATGAAAAATTTCTCAAAGTGGACAAAGATGGTAATTGTTTTTATCTAAATCAAAATACTATCAAAAACTGTGAACCTTACCATGATGGACGTTTTGATGATAACAGTTTGGTTAGTAAAGCTTTTGTAGATGCTGAAATCGCCAAACAACCAAAAAATGTCCTTCTTTTAGATGGAAGTAAAGCTATGACAGGTGATCTTAATATGAATGACAATCTCATTACAAATTGTGGACGATTAACTATGATGGCTGATGGTAATAGCCCAATTAATATGAATAATAGTTATCTTTATGGTTTGCCAAATCCTGTTGGTGGTGATGATGCCGCCAATAAAACTTATGTTGACAATAGAGATAATTTAAATTTACCTTTAAATGGTTCCAGAGCAATGGAAGATAACATTGATATGAACAATCACAGAATAAAAGGTCTAAGTGATGGTAATGAAAATGATGATGCTGTCAATGTGAAACAATTGAATGAAGCAGAGGATAATCTTTCAAAATACATTAATAATAAAATCACAGACAATAACACCAACATCAACTCCATCATTCACCAAAAGATAAAAGAATCTGAAACAAGTTCCATTGATTTAGTCGACTAAGAAAATGTCTTCAAAATAGTGATGGATGATGACCTGTTCAAAGAAGATGATGATGACATTCACAAAATTGGTGCTAAGAATAAAGATTTTCATTTGGTTAACAAAAAGACTTATGAATTTAAGATTGATTATGATTCAAGCATTGGTTATTATAGTACCAGACTATCAATTGATTTAATCTATTTAGATGCTGGCAACTATACGATGGTATTTGAAATGTATGTGGAAGATGGAATAACTATTGATCAAATTGAGGGTACTAGTGGTACTCTATCAGGAATAACCACCAAATCAAATATAGATGGTACTAAGACAAGAAGCATAATCCATTTTAACTACAATGGTTTAGCTTCTGGTTTCAATGATTTGGATATTGATATTAAGCTGAAAAGTAAAACTGATCCTCAAACTACCATTTATGTTGTTGTTTACGGTGTTAAAGGTAATGTTAATAATGTCTCTGTTGGTTTAAGGGATCGATTATACTATTATGACAACGATTCCATTGAATATGAGGTTCCAATCGATATGAAAGGTAAAAAGATAAAGGGAGTTGGTGATGGTGATGAAGACGGTGATGCTGTCAATTATAAACACCTTATTGATCATATCAAA
Source organism: Micromussa lordhowensis (assembly GCA_964020085.1). Classification (NCBI taxonomy): domain Eukaryota; kingdom Metazoa; phylum Cnidaria; class Anthozoa; order Scleractinia; family Lobophylliidae; genus Micromussa; species Micromussa lordhowensis. The sequence continues at coordinate 100,837 of CAXHUQ010001596.1, read as the reverse complement.
ATAAATAGGTATTATTATTACACAAAAGCATTGCAACATAACAATGGAAGGATCGCTTTTTTCCAGCAATAAATAAATACCCTTTTGAAAGTTTTTATTTGTTTGACGAAGGAACCAGTGTTACAATAAAAAATGCTCTAAGGATAAAAAACCGGTGCATACCAAATCATTTACAGTTATTATTACAAAAATGTTGGTTCTTCTGCTCGTTTATCTTTCGGAAATGTTTTATTCAATATCAGCACAACAAATGAGTGGACTCCAATTACAATCAATTTAGTTACACGATTTAATAGTGGCGAACATTTAACCATTTATTTGAGGCCCGGTAATACAAAAGCCATCTTAGATGGATCTTCTTACAGCACATTTTTTATAAAATATTTACATCCATAATATATAAATAATATATGAGTCATTTAATTGTGTAACGTATTTTATATGATAAGAGAAGTAATCGAATACGTTAATCACACCTTTGAAAGAACCAAACAAGAACATAATAGTGTGAATGATGTTATACTAAAGTCAGCTTTAGTATATCAATATCTTTACCTCAATAATTTCAATATACTCATATCAATAGATGACATCCTCGAACTAAATAACAACGAAATCGGTCTGATTGGCCCTGGGAATGGATGCCTCACACAGTTCCTCGAAAGAATATTCAATCAGTCTGATATATTACACTCACACAGCATTCTACATGATGCTTTCGGTAGATTCTATGCACATCATCAATTAGACCGAGGATATACTTATGTTATTCACAAAAACAGAACACCAAAATATATTAAAAGATCTCCATTATGCGGCCAGATTTCCGGATTAATATATTGCGTACACAAAAAAATCAAAATATAAAATATTATACAAACAATGTATATGAAAGAGCCACGAAAGAGTATATTCAACTGGAATCATATTTCAGATGAACTAACGGAAGAACAGATTGAAGAATTAAAATCTTACTACCGTACATATCATGAAAAGTGTTGGGCGTACAAACAAGCATCGAAACACCTCAAAAAATGGAAACTATTAGGTAACTCACTGTCTATCATATTTGCATCTGGAGGTTTCGCTAGCAGTCTAGCAACTGGCGGCATTAGTTTGATCGCAATCAGTACAGCAGCACTTTTGATTCAGGGTTGGATGAAGCATAAAGACCTTGATCTTAAGATCCAAAATTGTACATATGCCCACCAAAGCTATCAACATTTGCTGAATGAAATAAAAGACATGATGAGAAGTGGAAATTTCAATTCATCTCATATTTACAACACAATGAAAAACATTGATGATTACGTTACAGGCAACAGTCCAATTGTTGACAAGTATTTGATAAAATACGATGAAAAATTCATACGTTAACTATCAACTGAATTCTATCGCCTATCAATGATTGAATCTTTTCCCAATATTGTTCATAAGATTTTAATGTCCTCTTCGACTTCGTTACACTGATATCTTTGTAAGGAAGCCCAAACATCTTGAATAATTGTGTGATAATATATTCAATACTTATCATCCGTTTGCGTCCATTTTCAACCTCATGTAAAGCACTGTCAATCTTAATGAATACTTTGTGGATCTGCTTTCTTTGGTAGTGAGTCAATTGAATATTATTCTTACTGGATATACTATCCAACACATTCTCAATATGGTATTTCCGATGATATATTGATTTTTTTCGCATCAGATGCATTTTGTCATAAAAGTTAAAAGACTCTGTGGTGTAATGAGAACCATGAACTGAACCACAATTTATACAAGTATTCATACCATCAATGATCTCTAACTCCTGTTCACCACAACATAACTCATCCGCTTTGTCAACTTCTACTAATAGTTGATCACAATAAGGACAAGTACACTCTTCCATACTCTTCAATTCATCGTGAATTTGAGAATTACAGTTCATTTCTATAATATTATACTGGATTATATTTCAAAGTCAACAAGCAAAAATCCAAAGAAGTCATAACACCACGGCACAGCTGTGCCGGTCATTATAATTCACAAGTGTCACAAATACAATCTTCTGCAAAAGCTCATTTCTCTACTGCACACTCTTCTGCTTTTTTATACCAACCATTGTGCTTTCTGATTCAGCAGTTCTCTTCTTTGCCAGCATCTTTCTAACAACTCTTGCTTCTTTTGTCTCTAATTTCTTGTTTAATTCATCAATGTAGCCACGTCTCTTTTCTTCTAATTCTACCATCTTCAGACATTGCTGCAATACATATGCACTTTTTCCAAGGGCCTCTTGCGTGGATTTTACATCAACATTAGTAACATCTTCCATGAAATCATTTAAGTTAAAATTAAACGAGAAATTTTGACCACATTCATCAAGTAATTCATTAAAAATCTCTCTCATGTTGCGTCTTGCTGTCGCTATTTGACTATTCAGTTGTGACTCACTCTTCGGCATCTTTAAAGGATGTCTTTTCTCCAAAATCTTCTGATAGAGTACCACAAGGTAGATTACAAAATTCAAGGTAAATTACAAACTTATAAAAATATTTTTATCTCGTGAGTTTGTAGCTATCTTTCTATTGGTTAAAAAAGTCGTATGATCGTCTTGTGATATAAAACAATAGGCCAATATAACAATCTGAAGCACCTGTTGTACAACATCTGGTTTTCCGAGAAAGTCACACAATGAAAGATCCCAGTTTTGTGTTTGATATGGATTTGGAAAAGTGCGCTGGATTTTGTGTTTGATATGGATTTGGACTTATTTTTGAAAAGTATTTATTTTGAAAAGTGAGTTCGAATGTGCGCTGGATACGCCAACTATATAACTACTATAGTTCGGTGTAAGCGGTTCTCTAACAGTGGCAAGAATAATTCACTTACATCAACCATAGTCGTTTCAAATTTCTCCAAAGCGATGCTCAGCTCTTGATCACTTAGTCCCATAATCGCCAAGACAGGAATCCGAAAAAGTGTGTCCAACTTCGTCACAAGTAAAATGATTTTGCTCAGTCTGAAAGACTTAGTCATAGTCATAGTCATTTTTCTTGGACAACTCTGTCCAAGGGGGAAAGGTGCATGAGGTTATCCCTATGTAAAGCACCAACCCATGAGACAAGGCCAGACCACAACACCGGGAACTACGTGCCCTACTCTTTTCGATAAGTGTGTGGGTTCTTTAACGTCCCCTGCTAACCATGCCTACGGTTTATAGTCCTTATCCGAGAAGACCTGAATATCTAACCATTTGCAGATGAATTTACAAAGGCAGCACACTCTCCTCAGTTATTTTAAGACCCTGAGTGTTGGTCCGGTCTGGGGCTCGAACCCTCGACCTTCCGCACAGCAGACTGGCGCTCTACCAACTGAGCTAACCAGGAGACTTGTATATAAAAACGTGTATCCAATGAGAAGATGGGGGATAGGGTATCCCACACAACACGTGGTTAAGAACCATTGTGAAGACGGGGGATAGGGGGGTATACCAATGTCATGAAATTGTTATAAACAAAGCAAAGAGTCTGATACATAATTATGACGTTTATTGAATAATAACATCATGAAAACCAAAGAGAGAATTGATTACAACTTTAAGTCTTGACCGTCGTACAACTTTAAGTCTTGACCGTTCCACAAAGTGTATCGCTGGGAACTAGACTCCTTTCTAGTTACTCAGACTCTTGGTCCCAGGCCTCAAAACGCACGATATTCTGACCAATTTTTCTTTGTTTTTGGTCACGAAGTCTTTGCCTGATCTGTTCCTTATTCTTGGCATAATAAGATCTCCAATATTCGTTGATCCGTTCCCTGTTGTTTTTACAGTATTGGCTTCGGTAATTTCTGATGTGTTCCTTGTTTTGTTGACAATAGGCTCTCTGGCTGCTGGCGAGCTTTTCCCTGTTGTTTTCATACCACCTTTTACGACGTGATTTGAGAATCTCAGCGTTCTCGGTACGATATCGTTTTTGCCGGGCCAGGATATGCTCTCTGTTCTTTGCATAATAGTTTTTATGGTAGGCTTTCCTACAAACAACTATCTTGTCATTCCCCGACCGTTGATTGGAGCAATTCATCTTGTGTGGCGTCTTACAAATAATGATTAAAACTCCAAAAATCACAAACTCTGATAAGAGTCACATGGCCAATTCAGTGTATCACACTAAGGTTTAAACCTCCCCTTCCGCTACGTCTTCGTCGTCGTCATCATCGGGGAGCAATTTCTTTTTCATTTGTCTGTTCAACAGGAATTTCCGTTTTGCCACTGCCGACTCGGCCGCCTCGTCAAAATCCATGTCATCTTCCTCAATAAAGCGTCGAAGAGTCTTCATGACTTTACGGTGTATTGCATCGTGTTTGATATGGTGAGTCCATTTTACACGCTCTAAATAAGTTCTTCGTAGCCTTCTTCTACTTACAGGTAACAGGGCATTGAAAGCGGCATTTTCGGCATAGTGTTGGGATTTTCCTCTATCCAGGAACTGTTGGACTTCTTTCTACACATTTCCCAAAAATTCATCATAGCGCGTTTTGCTACCTTTGAGTGAAAAGGACTTCACCAGATTTTGAAGATTGTTTCCATTTCACCTAAGCGCTTGACTTACGCATTTTTGAGCTTTTCTTTAGTCTTTGACTTGTTTTTTCGCTGATTTTAAGTTTCGTTGGCTGTTCCTATATTCCAAAAGGAACGTTCCTCTAGTATCGACTGTTCCTCGTTTTTGTGTTCCTGTTGACTATAAGAGGACCAGATTTTTTACAAGATAGGAACAAAACGTTCACTCTAGTGTAAAAGGGGAACATTTCGTTCCGAGTTCCCAATTATAAATGGAACACATTGTTCCTAAATTGAAAAATTAGGACTGTTTTGTTCCGAATTCCTATCAGGGCATGGAACACATTGTTCCCAAATTGATAAATTAGGACTGTTTTGTTCCGAGTTCCTCTCTGTAAATGGGACACATTGTTCCTAAATTGTTCATTTAGGACTGTTTTGTTCCGAGTTCCTCTCTGTATATGGAACACATTGTTCCTAAATTGTTCATTTAGGACTGTTTTGTTCTGAGTTCTTCTCAGAACTTCTCTGTAAATGGAACACATTGTTCCTAAATTGTTCATTTGGGACTGTTTTGTTCCGAGTTCCTCTCTGTCAATGGAACACATTGTTCCTAAATTGTTCATTTAGGACTGTTTTGTTCCGAGTTCCTCTCTGCGAATGGAACACATTGTTGCCAAATTGGTCATTTAGGACTGTTTTGTTCTGAGTTCCTCTCTGTAAATGGAACACATTGTTCCTAAATTGTTCATTTAGGACTGTTTTGTTCTGAGTTCTTCTCTGTAAATGGAACACATTGTTCCTAAATTGTTCATTTGGGACTGTTTTGTTCCGAGTTCCTCTCTGTAAATGGAACACATTGTTCCTAAATTGTTCATTTGGGACTGTTTTGTTCCGAGTTCCTCTCTGTAAATGGAACACATTGTTCCTAAATTGTTCATTTAGGACTGTTTTGTTCCGAGTTCCTCTCTGTAAATGGAACACATTGTTCCCAAATTGCTAATGTAGGACACTTTTTGTTCCAAGTTCCTCTATGTGAAGAGAACATATTGTTCCCAAATTGGTCATCTGGAAACATGTTTCGGACCATTTTTCTATGCATTCCCATGTTGTTCCCAAATTAAAGTACCCTTTGTAAATGAGGCAAACAATAGGGCACGCTCAGACCTGCTTGGGCGAGTTTGCTTGCATGTCACTGTCATGAATTTTGCACAATAGTAATGAGGGCGGGCAAGTAAGGGCATGCCTTGGCAAATATAAACATATATGCAGTTCCTTTGCTTGTCATCCGGATTATGGTTCAGCTTTCAAGGAGATCGTGTTGGCCAAATGCTCTTAAAAAGCCAAAATGAGCAGGAAGTGCAAAGTCAATCTGTCGGATATCGATGGAGCATCACCCAAACCGAAACGGCTTCACTTGGAAAAGGATGAAACCGACAGCTTGTTTCACTGCCCAATACAAGAGTGTGAGCATGATGGATTTCACAGTCAAAGAGGGTGCAGAAAACATGTTAATAACAAGCACAGTTGGATATGGACAGTGGACGGCTATTCTGAGAGATTCGGATTTGAAATTCCAAGAGGGAAGAACAACGGACTCTCTAAAGAAAAGGGCGGGACTCAAATTTTCATCGGGGCCATACACCTGAACTGAACTGAACACATATCTGCTACTCAGAAAGCTTATCGTGCTTCTGCGTTAGACTAAAAATTGCAATACCGTGATTCTCGCTGACAACTACTTGGTAGCATCTTCTTCATGAAACAAACGCTGCTCTTTTGAGTAGAGAAGCTGTGAATCAAAGTGCGATTGTTTAATTTTAAAGTCAAGATCAAACTGCACCGATAAACAATGGTATACCACACAACAGAAAAAGGTGCCTATTGAGGCTTTGGTTAACACTAAAGGTAACAAGAGCTCTGGTAAAATCAAAATATTTCTGTACAAGGGCATGTTTAAAAGGAGAAGTTTTTGATCGTTCCGTTCATGGCAGTCTCGAAACCTTATTCATTTTTGAGCTAAACTCTTCTGAAATGCCAATGAAGTCCACAAATGCAACAGTTAGCACAGAAAATCAAGTCAACTGCAAACAAAATATTACTTAGTTCTCGTACACTTCTGCAAAATCCGTGAGATCCGACCTATATAGAGTTTTCTTTAAGAGCTCTTCAACTTACAGTTTGACATGACTGTTAGCAAATTGATAATATTTCCTAACAGTGGCGGATTTAACGGATTTTGTGGATGAGAGTGCTACAGCAACTTACAGTTTAAAATGACAGCTGCCCAATTGATAAGAGTTCTCTATATGCAACGGATTTTGCGGATACGATAAGTATTATTATTAATACCTCTCTTTTTACTGTAAGTATCTAAGATTTAAATAATAATAATAATAATAATAATAATAATAATAATAATAATCAATTACTTTTCTTTTGAACTGTCAGTATATATATATTTATATATTTAAATAAAAACATTTCCGCAAAATCCGTGAAATCCACTGCATTTGGATATTTTTTGTGACAGTCTAAACTTCCAGTTCTACATGCCAGTCTGGCAAGCAATTCCGCAAAATCCGTGAATTCCGTCCTATTTGGATCATGAAATTCCAGTTTCAAATGGCAGTCGGCCACTTAGTAAGATATTCTAATTGCCACGGATTTTAAGGATTTTACGGAGATATGAATACGTTAACTATGTAGTCTTCTCTTTATTGCTGTAAGTATGCCTTATAAATATTAAGTATATTCTTAAAGTCACTGAAACGATTCAGGTAGGTTTCTTTGAGATCTTCTCCGACTTTTTGACGTAACGGGCGCCACGGATCCGGTTCATCGTCGTCGTCCGCTTCTTCTTCCTCTTCGGAGCTGCTAGTCTCTTCCTCTTCAGGCTCCTCTTCTTCCTGTTCCTCTTCTACCTCTTCTTTGTCTTCCTGTTCTTCTTCTTCTATATTTTCATCATTGTTTTCTTCCACGGGGCCAAATATATCTGTTGAAGGAGTACGCATGGTTCTCGTCGTCTTTCACCAAAGACAACGTGCTTCAAATGAGCCGAAACGCTTGAAGTGATGTTTTGTATATCATTTTTGCTCGGTTATCAAACATCCTCTTTCTTAATTCTTCGATGCCAGCGCGGGTATCCTTCGTGAGTCAAGAGGTGACTAAACACGCGCTTCCTGTCGTCACTGGCAGGATGTAAATCCAGGACCGTGTACCCGAATGGTCGTTCGGTCACTTTTTGATACACGTCCATCATGTCTTGCCAACAAGTGGGAAAAGCTTGAAGCAGTAAATTCCTCATCCCTAATTGATCTCGTGGATTTTTGAAGGCTATGACATAGTGAGCGTTCCTGGAAATACTCTTTGCGTATTTCCCTGGCGGAAACATGTCTTGGCACAAGTACAACACGGTGATATTTTGATGATGTGAATGTTTGGTGAATAAGTCCAGCAACTCTTTGTCTTCACCTCCCTCGATCATCAGATCATCTAAAACAAGTAAACCACCTTTCGGAAACCATTTTTGCAAATGGAAGGTGGTAGGAACCCCTTCGTGAAATTGTATGCCAGCGTCTTTCATGTCTTGGAATCCATGTTGCCACACCCCGTAGCAATAATGAATCGTGGGAGGAGGGCTTACAAACAATTCTTCCAAGTGATCCAAGAGTAACGACTCGATAAAACAAGTCTTGCCACAACCAGAAGGGCCCACGACCAAAATACTAGAGGGTGTCTTGAACCGAAACGCTATTCCCCCTCTCTATGCCATTTGGAATCCCATTCTGCTTTTCAGTAGGAAATGCGATCTTTGGAGCATCCACTCGTGTTATTGCCGTTGACGATGGGAGGTCTACCAAAGGGAGTTTGTCGTGACCATTTTCAATTCGCTTCCAACAAGTATACTTCTCGTGATGTCTTTTACTACCAGCACGAGTAAATGGCTTTTGACAGTAACAGCATCGATGTGCATCGATGTGCACGTGGTCGACTCCTTGGGGAAAATTGTTAAGCGCACAGAAAGCACCAGTAATCACTACGGAAATAAAACAACTGAAGAACGTTGTGTTATACAACTGTTAATATCGTCGGAGGTGGCTCTGCAGAAAATACGCAGCTATTGCAGAAAATACGCAACTACTGCAGAAAATGTGCAGCTATTGCAGAAAATCTGCAGGTATTGCAGAAAATATGCAGCTTTTGCAGAAAATCTGCAGGTATTGCAGAAAATATGCAGCTATTGCAGAAAATCTGCAGGTGTTGCAGAAAATATGCAGCTATTGCAGAAAACATGCAGAAAATCTGTAGGTATTGCAGAAAATGTGCAGATTTTTTGCAGATTTTCTGCAATACTTGCAGATCTTCTGTAATACCATTCACATCATCAAAATATCACCGTGTTGTACTTGTGCCAAGACATGTTTCCACCAGGGAAATACGCAAAGAGTATTTCCAGGAACGCTCACTATGTCATAGCCTTCAAAAATCCACGAGATCAATTAGGGATGAGGAATTTACTGCTTCAAGCTTTTCCCACTTGTTGGCAAGACATGATGGACGTGTATCAAAAAGTGACCGAACGACCATTCGGGTACACGGTCCTGGATTTACATCCTGCCAGTGACGACAGGAAACGCGTGTTTAGTCACCTCTTGACTCACGAATACCCGCGCTGGCATCGAAGAATTAAGAAAGAGGATGTTTGATAACCGAGCAAAAATGATATACAAAACATCACTTCAAGCGTTTCGGCTCATTTGAAGCACGTTGTCTTTGGTGAAGGACGACGAGAACCATGCGTACTCCTTCAACAGATATATTTGGCCCCGTGGAAGAAAACAATGATGAAAACATAGAAGAAGAAGAACAGGAAGACAAAGAAGAGGTAGAAGTTGTAAGTCCTAGGGGAAAACAATTATGATAAGACCGATCTCTGGCCTTTTCTCGCCCCAAACAAACTCCTATTTATCAAAGTTAGTCCCATGGATTTTGAAGTTGCGTGACATTTTTGCGGAAACCCTGACGTGATTTGTGTCGCCATGGAAATCTGTGAGACCGATTCCAGTTCTCCGTTGAGGCTGGTGGGCTGTTTTCCAACATGGCCGACTTTCACGGGCGCCGCCATCTTGCATTCTTAATTCACCTCCTAATTGGCTGAAATTTGTGGCGGCCATCTTGGATTTCGAAAACAATAGAGTCTATTGTTCTCAAAACAATAGCCTATTGTCTTTCTCGGCTCCTGATTGGTTACCGTCCCTATAAGCCAGGTATAGTAGTTGCCTTTGCTATGATTTGTGCCGTGACTGAAAAAAAATTCACCGCCCCATTCCGCTCTCCACACATTTTCACATTCTTTTGAGCTATAGGTCTCTGGGTAGAGACTCTCCAGAAGTGGAAAGCAAACGCTATGACAGTAAGACGTTGGCAAAAAAGGCAAAGGCATGGGAGGAAATTTTAACTAGATTTAACTCCCAAAATCCTAATGGTATCAAACGCAACCTCACTCAGCTTCAAGGTTGCTGGAGGCCACTAAAACTCCAGTCGAAAAAGGAGCATGACTTACATCGTCGCGAGGCAAGAAAAACTGGTGGAGGAAAAGCTCCTGCCTCCCCAAGTGAAATAAGCAAATTAGTAGCGGACGTATGTATCACCCATAAATGTAATAAAAACCATAAATGTAATAAAAATTGACCATAAACGTAATACTTACCATAAATGTAACAAATTTTAACCACAAATGTAATAAATCCACAAACCATAAATGTAATAAAATTTGCCCATAAATGTAATAAACTGAACAACCATAAATGTAATAAGTTAGTATTTTAACCTAGCAACTGCGAACATTTAGAAAGTAAGTAAAGTACATATGATTAAAATGTCCATATACCATAGCATTTAAAGTACTGGGGGATGATAACATTCCATTCATTTGAAGGAGCTTGAGGTTCTCTTTGTGTCAAGACAAATTCTTTACAAATACGCCTGTTTAGATTTTTCAAAATTCCATGCGGCTTTTAAGCCAATGTCAGACAAGGTGGTAAGGTGGTGAAGGGGGGAGGGGTTGGATGATCCCTATTGGAGCTAGAACTGCTGACTTGCAGGTTGGTTGGGTGGGGCCGGTGGTCAAAGTCCTAGACTATTGATATTGGTAAGACATCCCTTGAGGCACATGGGCAATCCTAGGGTAAAATACTAATCAACTTTCTATAGAACAAAACTCGGTTTATTACCACGTTAACAGTGTAGCGGCAACTAATAATTAAAGAAATTGTCTGAAGTGTCAGGTTTGCATTGCCATCATACCCGTTATTGATGATTGCGAATAAATCATGAAAATAACTTTAGCATATGTGGAAAACAGTCTTTTACATTTACAAGACGTATTGATTCCGTTTCACGTCCCGGACAGTACAAGGCAAGTAGCTAAGTCTTTTTTTTCTCTTTTTTTCCAAAAGATGGCTGTTACATACATCCATGTTGAAACCCCAGTGAAAAGAAGATTTATCCAAGCATTTATCCACTGACGACTGTTTATGGTTTCTTTTAATGCCATCACAAGCCCGCTACCTCTTCCATACTGTTTTAGAATCTGTCTCGTGCTGTGGAGACTGGGGTACATGTCTCTGTTAGCGCTTATTTTCGGTAACCTTTTAATGTATCTACAATGGGCGACAAAAGTGTGGAGACACTTTGCCATTTTGGAGTACTTAAGGCCAATTTCCCCCCTCAACCCCACGATTCTACCCCCTCCCCCCAAAACAATGTTGGATTTCAGGTGTCTAGAACTTGCTTTTTTCCTAAACAACATTGAAAAGGGGGAGAGGGTGTGGGTCTCAATGTAAACCGAATTTCAAATAGAATAAGTGAAATGCTGCAATTAGCACTCGATTCAGGCAACTGTCTCAACTACTTTTGTCGCTCATTGTCTGAAAGTGGTACCTATATATTTTGCATTAATTAGCACCGCGCGAATTTAGGGGTTGTAAAGAGCTTGGTTCACGCCTTAAGGGGTCTAATAGAAAATTTCAAGTCAATTTCATGAAGAATGAGAGTGGCAAGTTTGTGGCCCCTTGACATGAAGTCATAGCCAGTTTATTACATTTATGGTTAAGCCTTATTACATTTATGGTTGTTCAGTTTATTACATTTATGGGCAAATTTTATTACATTTATGGTTAATGGATTTATTACATTTGTGGTTAAAAGTCATTACATTTATGGTTTGTATTACATTTATGGTCAATTTTTATTACATTTATGGTTGGTATTACATTTATGGTTTTTATTACATTTATGGGTGATACAGACGTACTCCCAGCCTCCGTTAATCCTCTAGAGCAGGAATTGTAATGACTGGGACATTTCATGAGTCATTTATGACGTGTACCGCTGGTAACTTTTTTTCGCAGTCACGACAAAAGAGCACATGGTCTTTTTTTTTTTGAAGTTTTAGCTTTCGCTATGATTGATATACGAGATTTCTCTTTGTATTAGCGGCACAAGGCACGAAAAACTTGTAAGTATCGATCGGTTTATATTTAGCTTTCCTTTCGTTTTTCATTCATTTGTTATTTTGCTTTATTCAGCGGATTTACACATTTAATTTCAGTGAATCGTTGTTCATGTGATAAAAGAAGTTTGCAGTTCAGCACATCTAAAGTTTTCCTAGTTGCCGCCTTCAGTAGCGAACATTGGGTTCCTACAGGAATTTTATGATGATGCAGGAGAAGAACTTGTTTTAAGGCGCGACAAACACGAGAGGGAAGTTATTTTACATGCAAGTGGAGCCAACTCTAATTGCTGATCTTGAAGCTATTGGCAGGAAAGGAGCGGAAATAGTCACGAAAAAGGAGGATAATCAGAAGTACAGTAATTTTCAATCGCTTCTAAAAAATTTTTAATGATAATTTATCAATGATCGAATCTTACATGCAATTTAATAGAATCATTAATCTTATTAAGCAAAGTATCGTGAAAGAACGAGCTGGTGTTTGGCATTGCCACTTGCGTCTGCTGCAGCAACTATGTCGAATGGGGCATTTTCACCTTCAATGTCTTCATCAAATCTTGCTCTCGATGCATTAGGGCGAAACTATGCAGCACAGCAGTGGCCACAATAATGACGAGCGGAGGGTACGCGGAAAACGCCGGTCGCTTTAGCAATCCAAAGCATCTCTCAATAACACACCTGGTACGTCTATGTGCAGTATTGTAGCGCACTTCTCCTGCATTCTTTAGCTTGAGGATTGGGGTCAATAAATATGCTCTACAAGCGTATCCAGCGTCACCCAGATGAATGCCATCAAGAGCACCATCCCTTAATTTATCTGCGATGTTGCTGTTCTCAAAAATGCGCGTCGTGAGCCGATCCAGGTCTGCGAGCTACGATTTTAATAATGAAGGCATCACTTTCACAAACGGCTTCGACGTTGATGGAGTAAAATAGCTTTCTGTTAACAAATGCCACAGCATTTTCTTTGTTTGGACATATGATCCTGACGTGGGTACAATCGATGGCCCCGATCACACCTGGAAAGTGTCCAACATCGTAAAACTTTCTCTTGATATCAGCCAGGTTCTCTGGGAATGACAGAAATTGTCGTTTTTGCTCCGCAATAGCTATCGAAACCTTGTGGATTACTGTCCATGCAGCAAATACAGAAACACCAAATAAATCGCCAAAAATTTCGAGCGCTCTTAATATCCCTCAAGATTTCAAATGTATCTTTACATGGATTTTTGTGTGTTTGTGTGTTACTTGTTTGTGTGTGTAGTATTCGAATACGTTATTTACTTGGGCAATGTTGCATTTCTGTCATTTTTTGTTTTTTTACATCCATCATGCTACATCGCTTACAGAATCATAAGTATTTTCCTGCAATAATCTACATCATTTTCGTGGAATGACCTCGTGTAATTTTATAATTTTATTTTACGTAAGAGGTCTGAACAATCAACGAAAAAGACGAAGCATTTTCTGCTTTCTTAAAGGTCAAAAAATGCGATTTTTATTTACTTCAAGAAACATACTCTGAACCTCAAGATGAATTAATTTGGAAGGCAGAATGGAGGGGTGACATATTTTTCTCACACGGTTCAAATCACCGAAAAGGTGTCTGCATTTTATTAAATCCTTTGTCCGATATTCGAATAGAAAATTTCTATTGTGGCCCCGAAGGCAGAATTGTGTTAATTAATACCTTTTTTAAGACAATAAACTTGTCCATCTGTAATATTTACGCACCAAACGTTCCCGCGGATCAACAAAAATTCGCACAAACCTTGAAAGAGCTTTTAATGTCTAAATCGTCGTTGTCACATATAATCATAGGTGGCGACTGGAACGTCACGCTCCAGGCCATCGATAAACAAGGTGGAATTCAGTGGAAGCCGACCGCATACCGCTATCATATTACTGCAATGATGGAAGAATTAGATCTTATAGATGTCTTTAGAAAAAAGTATCCTGATAAAAAGAATTTTACTTACGAATCGGTCGCACGAAAGTTAAAATCTCGAATTGATTTTTTTCTCGTCGCTAAGTCTATCGCCAGTCAAGTTGTTGAAGTAGGGACAAAAACCTCAATAGCCCCGGATCATAAGACTGTTAAACTACGTTTTAACCTCATTAACAGTAAGCGTGGTCCAGGCCTTTGGAAATTCAACAATTCGCTGCTAAAGGATGAAACCTACGTTAATTTGATATCAGACAGTTACCCTGACATTATCCAAAAATATTCCAATATCAACGACCCAAAATTAAAATGGGAACTCATCAAAATGGAAATAAGAGGTCTTACTATTCCATATTCTAAAAACAAGGCTAGAAAAATGAGAAAACTGAAAGTGAGCTCGAGAAGCGCTTGGAGCTTTTGAATGGAAAACTCGACCGTGGTGAAGATACTACGGAATCTGAGCGAAAAGAATACGAACACCTGAAAATTGAACTTCGTCATATCTATGAAAAAAGGGCCGAAGGAGCAATTTTTCGCTCAAAGGTACGCTGGATACAGGAAGGCGAAAAGCCAACGAAGTACTTCTTTAATATGGAAAGAAAAAATTTTCAATAAGAAAATTATTTCAGAGCTCACAGTGGCTGACGGCTGTTTAACCGTCAACGAGAACCAAATTATGGATGAAATAAAATTGTTTACCTCATCTAATAATAGCACAAATAAGGATTTCCATGAGTTCACAAACAACATAAACCAGCAATTACCAAAGCTATCTAGTGAACAATGTAATGGAATTGAGGGAAAACTAACCTTAAATGAATGCTGGGAAGCCTTAAAATCGATGGGAATTGGAAGGTCGCCAGGTGAAGATGGATTCACCGTTGAGTTTTATAAATGCTTTTTCGAGATTGTAGGAAAAGACCTCCTAAATAGCTACAACGCTGCGTATGAAAACGGTGAGATGTCCATTTCCCAACGTAGGGGAATAATAACACTGGTACCAAAAGAAAATTCTGCCTTACGCGAGTTAACCAACTGGCGACCTATAACATTGTTAAATGTAGATTATAAAATTGCGTCAAAAGCCATCGCAACCAGAATAGAAAAAGTTCTTCCACACGTAATTAATAGCAATCAGACGGGCTTTATGAAGGGCAGATACATTGGGCAGAATATAAGATTATTCAACGATATCATGGAACAAACGGAACTACAAGATATTCCCGGTATACTTCTTTTATTGGATTTCAGGAAAGCATTTGATACTATAGAATGGAATTTCATCCAGCAATCTTTGAGTCTCTTCAACTTTGGACCTTGCTTAAAACAATGGGTTAAGACATTCTATACAAACTCGGAAAGTGCAGTCTTACACAATGGATTCACAACGGATTTTTTTAATTTATCAAGGGGAGTCAGACAAGGATGCCCTCTTTCTCCGTACTTATTCATTCTAGGGGTGGAAATATTGGTTTCTAGGATAAGGACAGATAAAAACGTAGTGGGGATTAAGATATTTGACACAGAACACAAGATCAGTCAATTCGCTGATGATACCACACTTCTTCTCAGTAACCTAACCTCTGTACAAAACTCGCTTACACTGGTCAATCAATTCGGTAGTATCTCTGGTCTTTCACTTAATGTGGAAAAAACAAAAGCTTTATGGTTAGGTCCCTGGAGGTTTAAAAACTCCAAGCCTTTTGGACTAAAATGGACCAAAGATCCAGTAAGAGCCCTTGGAACATTCATTTCCTACAATGTGAAGGAGAACAATAAAAAAAACAGAGACCGAAAAATTGACAACATGAAAGCCAAATTGGATATTTGGAGAGCCCGTAGTCTCTCCCTCCTTGGTAAATGCCTCATTGTGAAATGTTTGGGTATATCTCATTTAATATACACGGCCTCCATGCTTACAATTCCTAACACCTATATTCCCACAATTAAGAATGCTATTTTCAGCTTTATCTGGAACAACAAACAAGACAAAATAAAAAGGGATGTAATGTATCAAGATTATTCCAAAGGGGGCTTACGCGCTCCGAACATCGAAATCTTGTTTAAGTCCTTAAATTTAGCTTGGATCTCTAGACTACTGACAGTAGATCCACACTCGTCTGAAACCTGGAAATCAATTCCGAACCATTTCTTTGAAAAGTTTGGTGGTCTCAGCTTTCTCCTTCGTTGTAACTATGACAATATACTCCTTGAGAGATCCGGACTCCCGCTTTTTTACAGGCAAATCTTATCGAACTTTCTAGAACTCAAGACTCTATACAGATCCAACCACTTGTCAGACAAACTCAATATACCTACCTTACTGGACAGAAAAGGGGGTATTCTCAATTGCTGATCTGCTTGATCATAATGGAAAGTTCCTGTCTTTTCCAAAGTTTCAACAAAAAAATAACGTTCGATGTAATTTCTTAAATTATTTTCAAGTTCTCTCAGCGATACCCAAGTATCTACTTGAAAAGGCGCGAACCGTATCACCAATCGACATGTGTAATTTTGCATGTAGCACTTCCTATCAGCTCTCTGAATCTATTGTCTTAGATTTAACGAAAATGAAGTGCAAAGATTACTATTGGCTGTACGTCAATGCGACCAAAATCGAACCTACCGGTCAAAAAAAATGGCAAAAAGATCTTAAACTGGAGCATTATAACTGGAACTTGGCCTTCACTCAGATAAGTAAAATATGCAAAGAAAACAAACTCAGAGAATTCAACTACAAATTACTCCATAGAATAATAGTCACCAAGAAAGAGTTATATGTTTATGCAATTGAAACAGATAATAAGTGTATTTATTGTAGCGAACCCGACTCCATTCTGCATTCCTTTATCGAGTGTGAAGAGTCTAGGTCCTTCTTTGATAAAGTTATTTCCTGGTTTAATACAACCAGCAACTCGCAATATTCACCAACAATAGTCCAGAAACTTTTTGGAATGTTACATGATGGAAATGACAATAAACTCTCTAGATTTAACTATTGTCTACTCTTCGCCAAATATTTCTTATATTGCCAAAAATTGAGTTCGAAAAAATGTGATTTCAACGAATTTATTAAGAAACTGCACCTCAAACTTCGTTGCGAAAACTTACTTTAATCCTTATTATAATAAAGTTCCCATATAACGGGCGCTCTGATTGGCTAAAACAGCGTGCTTTATCAGAGAACAGAGCACGGGTTGATGACGGTAAGCTGGCTTCTTCAAATTTTTGCTTCGGAATTTTGACAAATTTGACCCAAATTAAACATGCCTTGTGGCTCAGACCAATGCAGTGGAAACGAGCTATTTGTCTGCAGTAAATATAGCTGCAGGGAGACCATTGTCATAAACAACAGAAGTGCTAAAACTGTACTAAAATAACAAGTTTTGCTAGATTCCGACAAAACACGCAACGAAATAAGCTTAAACAACTTCTCATTCTCAAACTAGCGAATGCTTCGATTAAAGACATTACGAAGGCAGAAATTAAACTTAAGAAGTAAAACAACGACAGAAAACACCAACTGAGCTTTCTATTTACGATGAGAAGCTTTATTTTTGTAAAATGCTCAAACAACACTTACATGCAGTGTAGTAATGCTCGTTTGCTAACTGGCGATCTCCGGTCATCTCGGCAAAGTGAACCTCAACAATTTCGTATTATCGCTCACTCGACGAGTGATCAGTTGAAAGCTGGCTCTGATATTCTCCTTTACTCGGAGTAGAACCAGTGGAAGCAGTCTAGTCTTTGCAACTTTGACCCCAGTTCGTGCAATCTTGCTGCAAGCGGCTGCAAGCCGTAAACAACTGTAGCTCCTTGGCAGCTCCTTTCAAATACAACTCAGCATTCGCTAGTTTTGAGCTCCTTGTTTCTTAATTTCCATTTGAAACGGTCGGCACGTTTTTATGAGCCACAATGCGGCCGGATTCCTTTGTAGTAGAAACCTTTAGATCCTTATATAAAGATTAAACTAAAAAACGAACTTTGAAGGCATCGTTCTTCCCCTGGATAGCAACTCGATACTGAAAGCTTAGCAGAAGTTCAGTTTGTGATTGACAGCTGTCGTCTCATTAGCCAATAAAATTTTTGGAACAGTTCTAACAAGGACTGTGATTGGCTTATTTTAGCGTGCTTTATCAGAGAATAGAGAACGGCTGACGCCACTTTCCCCGTTTGGAAAAATAAAGTTTGGCTTGAAAATTCAGCCGAATGCGCGGATAATTTATTGGATTCTTTATCATAAAACAAATAAAGAAGCCTCGACTGTGCTCTGTTCTGTTGTAAAGCACTTAGGAAGCGGTAGAGCACTCAAGAAGTAGGGAAAAACACTCGACTACGTCTC
>CAXHUQ010001596.1:47500-77500 GCA_964020085.1 Micromussa lordhowensis | reverse complement strand
TTGCGGGAAGGAAACCAGCAGAGTTAGGAAAAGCTAATCTTTTGTTTTGGCAGCTATTTAAACGTGATCGTGAAAGCACAGCTCGTAAGATGACGGTATGTTTTCTGATGTTTACGTGGAATGATACGTATCGTCTAAGCTTAATGTAAACTTGGAATGTTTTTTTTTTCGCTGTCTTTCAGACGAACAGCTGTAATATTTTATTAACTTAAACTAAATCGTTTCTTGTGTTATTTTGTCTTGTTGTATCTTTACCAGTGAGTCGACTAGGTTTGCAGGTTGCGTCACTTGAATAGTAAGTATGTAAGCCGAAACCAAGTCAGGGAATGAATTCAAGTCAGGTGTTACGAAAAATTGTGGCGTGACTTCCGTCACTTGGAACATTCGAGTGTATAGAACTTTCGTGCATATTTAATTAGCCCTGTCACGGTGACTAAGCAATTTATTTCAGTAGTTTACGTCTGCTGCTGTAAATAGTTTATATTGTAATGATACTTTATTATTTAGTATAACCGGAAAGTTCTAGAACGTCTTGCTGTAAAGTTTATAAGTAAATCGGTGTAGGGTTTAGATGGTTTTTATCCCAGGAGTGTTTGAGGAATTTTACAGTAGTGTTTACTGAAGTGTGACGAAGGTCGCGTGTAATCGACAGAGGTCGTGTTTGTGAAGTGTAACAGAGGTTACGTGGATATTTGGCAAGAGGCCGTGTGTTTAAAGTCAAGTGTAGCTACAAGCCTAGCGTGTGCTTGTTGAGAAGTCCTGTGTGGAAATATTGCGTTCGTGTGGATTAAATATATCTTGTTGTGTTTCCAAGATCCCTGTGTTCTGGTTAGACTACAAACTATACATACCACTAAAAACATTGGAACTCGCAACATCAGGGAATACACTATTTCCTTTTTGATTCTTGCTTTACGGGAACATATGAACTCATTTAATTGACCTCGCTCCCAATGTGTGGCTTCATAGCTCAGTTGGTAGAGCATCGCACCGGTATCGCGGAGGTCACGGGTTCGAATCCCGTTGAAGCCCTGATTTTTTTCAGGCTTCTTCTTTCCAGCTGCTTAAGTTGGAAAATTTACTGCGATGATCATTCTTCACTTTGATGTTTCTGAAGTTAATAAGCTATCTAGAATTGAAATTGCTAGGCCCCTTGCACTCGAAGAAAAGCTATAACAAATAGACATAAAACAAATATGGCAGCATGCCTGTTGTGGCTACCAATCAGTTCACCTTACATGATACAGAGTGCCATTAATCTTCGTGTTTATGCAATAAAAGTTCTATTCCGAGTTTATGTATTGGAGTACCAACCCCTTTTTGTTGTCCCAGGTAAGTGCAAATTATGGATAGGATAAGCTTGTTCCTGGTACACAAACAACAAAACACAAAACTCCAAATAATTTACATTTTACTTGGTAAAGTATAACAACAACTTAACATGCAGGTCATGGAAAGGAGCGAATGTCTAAAGAAAAAAAGACTGGATCTTAGGATCTGTTTGTGAGCGCAAAATAGCAATTTATTATTTCGTTGCCAGAGGATCATTCGGTGTAAACATACCGTCGTCTTACGCGCTGTGCTTTCACGATCACGCTTAAATGGCCATCAAAACAAAAGAGTATCTTTTCCCAAGTCTGCTGGCTTCCTTCCCGCAAGACTAGCTTCAGGAACATCACTTTGCTTTAGTAAAACTGGAGCCGTGGAGGTCTCCGCTTCACTTATCGCCATATTGGAGGTTGGTGATTCTGTCCTCACCCGCATCGTTTTCACGCCCTAGTACCGAGGCTTAGCCGAGCGGTCCGCCATTTATGAATTCGGTGTACTTCCGGCTAAGAATTTGACGCACGGGGCCAAAACAAGGAATATAAACAAGAAGACGCCTTAAGGCGTTTACGCGGGATGTATTGGTTTGGTAAGAATTATGTTGAATGGCGTTGGAAGGTTGAGTAGTGTATCAACAACAAATGTGTGCAGGAGAGACCGAGATGTTGAGTACTCCAACTGTGAAAGATATAAAAGCCAAGAAGACATGATGAAAATGAAGTGAGCGTGAAGACCTTTAATAATAGTTACGGTTGCAGGGAGAATATTTTTGTGGTAAATGACCCTTTCCGGGAGAAATGAGCGTGGTGTGTGTGTCCGGACCGTTCATGAGACTAATTTACCATGGGAAATATCCGTAGGTAAAGGAGAAAAGGCACTGAGGCTTTTCATTTACTTCAACATGAAACCGCCATTTTTTTTTTAAACGGGTTTCTTTGCACGGTATAAACTTGGAAGAAGAGGCCTCATGTTGGTGGTGAGCTGTGGTGCGAAAACGTAGCCTCTGCAGACAAAGGATTTTTTCGTGTTCTTGACCGGATTGGTTGAGTATTGTGTGAGCGTTGTGTACTAGGAGATCGGAGTATTGTGTGAGCGTTGTGTACTAGGAGGTCAGAGTTGTGGCAATTTTTTTATTCGCGCAAAAGTCGCGCCATTTGACGACAGAACTGACGATTAATTTTGGTTAGGAATTGCGTGACGAATTGCGGGCATTGAAGGGTTGTTGGGAGAGGCTACTTTTCGTAAGGTAGCTCACAGGGTGAAAATGTAGCCTTTGCTCGGCGGGTATTTGTCCTGTTGAGAAAGATTGACGTTGATATGAGGGGAAAATATGGTGCAACTCTTTATAACTGCTGTATACCTGGCCTCCCACGCAGACGTTCTTAGGCTTGTCACGCGTTCCTCCCCGTTCGTGGGTCTTTAAAAACCGCAAATGTAAGTTCAAGAAAACAGTCTACTGCGCATGAGAACTTTCCTGCATGAGTAAAACAATAGTTCAGGTTACCGAACATGTTGCTATTTATAATGTGCGCTTCTTTGTTAATAATGACGTAAGGATTAAAGCTTCCATGTGAAGCATGAGGTATTCTTCTCAACAAATACTTTTCCCTGTATCTCTCAATGTGAATAGGAAAACATTGGAAATCGTACGCGCATCGATTAGAAATTTTAACATTAGCGAAATCAATACTCTGGTTATGTAGTGTCAAAATGGATATCACAACAGTAAAAGCAACATGGTGAGGATCGACAAAGCAGTAGAATATTGTGCGATTCAACAGTGATGGCTTCAACGGAGTGTGTACTTATTAAAACGTTTTAACACCTGAGTACTTTGACTCAACTTTTCGATATCTGTACTCTCAGTTGCAGTGTGTTCAAATTGCTTCAATATTTATTTCGTGTTGAATAGTTTTTCACAACAAGTGTACTCGTTCAACAAGTCTACAAGTGGCTACTCACAGCTTGAATTATCAATGAACTCGTTGGTTCGATTAGATATGGTGAACCTGTTGGTTCGACGACTGTGAACTCGCTTATGAACTCGTTGGTTCGACTTGAACTCGTTGGTGCGGTGACAAATTATTAACCACAGTTTCAAAAACCACGCTCTGTGCAGCTATTCACGTTTAACCACACAATTTTGAAACGATTCAAAATAACAAACCAATTATCCGATGTAAATGTCAAACAATCACTCTACGCAGTTACCTGGCTTTTATTTGCTGACGAAATAACTTTTTCCTGCTTGAATGGTTGCTTGAATGGTGCAATCCAACCTGACTTGCACGTGATTCGTAGTTGCAGCCAGTAAAAATCACACAATTTTTTCGGGACGGGCTCGGGATACGGGAAAGTTTAAAAAAACAAGGCAATTTATCAAAAGGGATGCGCTCCCAAATTTAAGACGCTGGCTGACTACGTCATCCCGCGTAAAAAGCGCGCTGTGTCTTGGCGCGAAAACTTGAGAAACGGCTGTCAACCGACAATGGCGTCGTCTTTCTCGACTGCTTCTCTAGAAACCGAAAGTCAAAGACTTGTTTATCTCATTACATACAGCCAAATAGGTGCTACAAAACTACCCACAAGAGAGAGTTTTTCCAAAGCTGTTTTAGAGGGTTGGCAATACCGTTGAATACGAGTTCTACAATGGGTACTTTCTTTGGAAGGACATGCAGGCAGCGACGTCTCGTCAAACGATGTCAGTAATCACTATCATTATGGCTATCACACTAAGTAAACGGGTAAGGTGGCTACAAGTGAAACATTTTTTGGACGAGAAGTATGGTATTCAAGTGAATTTCAGCGATAAGCATTACACCTACCTACAGGGCCTGCAGGTGTGTAACCAAAGAGGACAATGGCGCGTTGCATTCACCAAGCCAGCCACCCCGATTTACAGGATGCTCTAAGACCGAGAAAGCTTTTGCCGCCAAGAAAAGAGAAGAAAAATCCTGAGAGAGGTAGCGCAAAGAAGAAAAATCGGAAGGAGTAGCGTTTGTCTGTCTACAAAGTTGCACAACTCATTCAAACGAAAAAGATTCAACAAAGCTTGAGCTTGTCTGTTTAGCCGAAGAACAATAGCGAGAGGGCAAGACTTCCGTTGCGGAATTCATCGCTAACAAAGGAACTAAAGAAGCATGCCAAGGCAGCTGCATGGATTGATGCGGCTGAAAGCCTTTTAAAACGACATGAAATTTCAATTGAAACGTTTTGTAATGCAATTTATACTTCTCTAAAGGACGGGAGAGGCAATTATCGAAATATCTATGTTTACGGCCCAGCGAACAGCGGGCAAACATTTATTTTGTCGCCGCTAAAGAAGATCCACATGTATCGCTCATTTTGTAATCCCGCCAAAGGTTCTTTCACTTGGGTGGGGGCGGAAGACGCCGAAATAATCTTTCTGAACGATTTCGATGGCATCCAGCTATAATTGCATGGGCCGATGTTCTTCAGGCCTTGGAGGGCGACACTGTGCATCGTCCTGCGCCCAAAACATTTTGTAAACAAGACATCGAGTTCACCAACGATACTCCATTCGTTGCAACAGCTGATGCGCCTCTTGTCCTAGTAAAGGGTATTTCAGTAGACCGTGCAGATGGGTGTCCGTTGGCGTATGTTCTATTTCTGGCGTCAAAATCCTCAGGCTGAGCAACAGAATTTAATTTCATGCGGACACAGCTTCTCAAAATTCATTTTGGACAACAAGTAATTTTTCCGTACAACCGGAAGTTAATACCGCTTTTTGTGTAAACACTTTACTTGGCCGATGATCTACAGTACTCGGCCGATGAAAACGACTTTTTGGTCGGATCAGGGGCGGGGGAGAACACTCTGCGACGCCTGGCACTTTTTTTGTATATAGATCATCCAACGAAAAATGACGTCACATCCGGTTTAAACTGCGCTTTGCAGCTCGTTTCAAAAAGCGAGAAAATGGCGTTTAGATTGCTCACAAATTCCCTCTGTTTGTAAACCATCAGTCTCGTTTCATTTTATATTGAAGATGGAAAGATGTTGCAGGCACATTACTTCGACTTTTTAAGCAAAAATTTCGGGAAAATAGAGAAGTTTGTTATTGTTTTGAAGGAAAATAACGGAGAGCCTTCTGTCATCGCATGGCGAATTTCACACATTTGGAAAACTGGTGTTGTTCCGACTTTTGGTTCTTGCTGTTCGTGATTCAGTGATAACAATAAGTGCAATAGCCTATTCTGTCAACAACAACCTGGATGAAGTATTGCTGGCCATAGTTTGCTCTGGGTACTGCGGGAACATAATTAACAGAAGCCGTGAAGTTCCGAAAGTTGCTGTCACAGAGCTTTTGTTGCTCTGATGGCTCACGTGTATTGGTAGAAGAGACAAGCTGGATCGCATGCTGAAGGTCAGTATCCCACATTCCTACATCTCTTGTTGAAGAATGTTGTTTTCAGTAAGATACAGAACACATATATTGGTACTTTGGGGTAATCAGTCTCTTTCGTAGTGGGTGCTTTAAAACGCCCAGTAAAAACTTGATTACATAAAAATTTGTCTCGCTGGAATTCGAGGGAGAGTTTTATGTTCTATTCCTCTTTAAAAGTAATTAAATCGGTTCAAGTCCAAGCCATCAGAAGGAATGCGGAGAGTTGTCCCAGTTAGGGGAGCCAAAGTGTTTTTATATATGAAAAAAGTTGTCTTTTACGGGTGTCTGGAAAACCCGAATAGCGAATAGCGAATAGTCGCGAATAGCGAATACCGAACAGCGAATAGTCGCGAATAGCGAATAGCGAATAGTACGAACAGTGCGAATAGTGGCGAATAGTGACGAATAGTCGCGAATAGTGACGAATAGTCTCGAATGGTGACGAATAGTAACGAATAATGGCAAATAAGGGTGGAGGGGGGGGGGGGATAGTGACGAAATGACGAAAATTTGGAACCCAGTACTTCCTGGTCAACCGCGCAGCAACGTGGGATGGGATTTTCCCGCTAAAAAAAGCAGAGATGCTTATCAGTAAATATGTCGGCGAAGGACAGCTTGAGCCCTGAGAAGAAAAGGTAATAAATGCACTGTTGCTTATTTCGATAATTAATAAACGCAACGGTTATCAGAGTACCTCGTTTGTCTCTTTAATCACAAACCACTTGCCTCGCATTTTGATTTTATTCTTTTTTACAGAACGTGTCTCGCCGGATCGGACAGCACAGATGAGGATGATGAAATGTGAGTATCTAAAATTTATGTTCGGAAGCGACTGTGCGAGGAGATGATTATGAGCTTGATGTAGTAATGGACGTGATTTATATTTTTACATTTTGACTTTTGTTCTCCTTTAGAGTGTTTGTAAAAGCATGTACGAAACTCTCTTTCGACGACAGGTGAGCATATTATTTGCTTTGATTACGAGATTGTTCAGCATAAGGCGGTGAATTTTGTAGAGCCAGTTCAATTATGCTTTTAGGGGTGGAACACTTAAAACTAAACTTTAGATTTTAGTTATTACTTTCGAAATTTGTGTTCAATAATATTTCTTTTCTGGTATTGACGTTTTGGGGGATCGTGTGTTTTCCCATAGCATAACATGTAAGATTCCTGATAAATTAAATTAAATCATTAGTGATAGTAAATTGAGAACATCGCCGGTTTATTTAAGCTGCAACTAGTTTTATCGTGTTACTTTCTTGACAAGAGCGCGTTGGATTCAGAGCCATTTCGCTAGTACCTTTCTCCACTTTTCAGTGCATCAAACGAGATAATGGCATTTGGATAGTGTTTTGTTTACGAGAGTCTGAGGAATAAAGAAATAAAACGATCATAATGAATGGAGTGACGCAGTAGACAACCCGCGGCATATTACACAGTCCAAGAAATATAGAATGCGACTGTTGTTAAAAATTTAGTTATGTAACTGAGGACAGTGTTATTTTGTCGATGCTAAAAACAAGCCGGTCAACAGAGTCTGACCGCGGCTGGAAGGTCCGAAAAGAAACTGGGTGAGAGTGAACTGGCCGATAGGGAGTGGGAGCGAGGATGGGAGCGTCTCCCTCCCCTCCTTTCTTCTCTTTTTTTCTCCCATACTAGATTAAAGAGCGTGGTTGCAAGCTATGCTGAAACTGACTGAATTCCGTCCCTTCTTTCTTCTTCTTAAAATCCTCACCGGGACAGATTGCAAGGAGTGGTGCTTTTTTTTTTCAAAGTAGGGGGAATGGGGGTAGGGGAGTTGTTATGCTACACTGCATCTAGTGTATCCATGCATATTTCACATATGTAGTGAGCATGGTGGGCGAGGCAAGCGTATAAAATAGCAGTGTTGCTGCTCATCAGAAATAATGTTTTTAAGATGCGGTGTGGATGAGAAGTTGCAAGGGATGATGAAGTCACGGGAACCCCTTGTACCCCCTCCCCCTCCCCCACGACCACCGCTCATAAATTACAAGCCTTGATAATGGATAAAGCTTCGTGAAATTTAGGTGGCAATTAGAAGAAATGCTTAGAAGTGCATTTTATTTCGAGGAGATGCTGCACAAAATCATCTGGTGCATTTGCTCATCCCCCCCCCCCCCCCCACCTCAAGAGGTAGGCTCGGCTCTGTATGCAAGGCACAATAGAGGGGAATAATAAGGAGCCATGATTTTTCAACCCAAACCCGCCTCTTGGTTGTTGCAGCTTTAGCAATTTGAATGAGTAATTATATTTAACAATTAGAACATGAGCTCGAGATTTCTATCGCGCGATGGTTGACGAGGACACGCGAGTCAACTATCGCGCATAGAAATCAAGAGCGAATAGCCTAATTTTTTTACTATAAATCTACTAGTCCTTCAAACTTTATCAGAATCCTCATCACAGACATTTCAAAACGCAAAGAGGCGGCAGCCAGTTTGTTTACAAGCGCACACTGCTACGCTACTCACTATCTACAACAGAATAGTGAGTGGAGTAGCTAATCAGCGAACGGCATTCGTGATAGAACGCTAGTAGATTTATACTAAAAAGCTAGGGGTGGTGTAAACGACTAATAATAGGTGAACATTTGTTAACGATTCAGTTTTTATTGCCAAATTTGTGAACGTTTCCAACCGTCTCAATATTTTTTCTATGTGCTTTGCTTTCAGCGAGTCTCTTTTCCAAGACGACTCCCCGATAGAAGGTAATACCCATTTCCAAAACAGGCAGCGTAATAACACGGTGTTATTTTATTGGCGTTCGCGACTCCACAACGAACAAAAAACCCGATTCCATATTTTATTAAGTCATCGTTGTTGTTTTTTGCTTAACTTAGTCTACTCCGCTAGCAACATGGATACTCTAGGGTGAAAGACAAACACAAGAAAGTAGAGCCTAAGAGAAAGACCAGCTAAAGGCCAAATTCGAAGTAACGTATACTTACAGTACCCTGTTTGTATATATTGCCCACAACACGATTGTCACATACCATGTGGGGTACCGAGGACGAAAAGTGGCTTAAATTTTCAAGGGTAATTTTCCGTGGTCGTAATGAAAAGTTCCTATCTAGGCTGTTTTTGGCTCTTGAAGCTAGTAACTACCTGGATTGCACAGGATATTTTTTCTTTCATTTTAACTCAATTTTATTAGAAATCAGAGAAGCCATGTTTGGAGGGGTTATCGTTCGAAGCAGAAACGTTATAGAATTAGTCGCGCACAGGCAAATTCAATACACAGATTGGCGTGGCACCTATCGAATATTGCTTGCATGATATTAGCGCTAATTGGGGACAATATAATCCAGTAATTACTGCAACTTTTATCCTCTGCAGAACCCGAGCCAAACTTTCTACATGATGACACCAAATGGCCAATATTTGAGGGCAGAATCAGCGCCTACCCACACGTGGAGGCCTTGAAGATCCTTCTGAGGCAATCATCGATGTCAAAGGAGCAAATGTGTTTCTCCGTGCCATTTAAATGTAGAAACAACTACACATTTCTGGTAGATACGTCATCCTTGAAAGATAAGAAAGATTTGATATCTGCAGATGGTAATGGGAAGTGGCTGTGGGGTGGACGTACATACTGCTACTATGAAGTGCACTGTTTAGAAGGAGACATTAAAGCCAAGTATCTTCAAAAGAAAGTTGATGCTATTACAACGTACACCCTGAAACGCACCTACTGGAGAGCAGAAACTGTTTCAGGCGCATGGTTTCGTCGTGTAGTAACCAAGCTAGAACACGATTCCCTAGAGTTCCCAGTGGCAATTTTGCAGTACTTCTTCGAAAACGGCGAAGAAGAGGAGCTAAAACTTGCGCCCCATGGAAACAGAAAAGATGATAGCCAACCATACTTCAGAACAGCATCCAGCGCGATGAAAGATATGTCAGAGAGATCAAAGCTCCAGAAACCAAAGAAAGTAGAACACGACATGTGGAAAGAACAAGGAGGTATGGCTTGGGTAGAAAACACAAGTGAAGTTCCAAGAAATAGACAGCAGATCTATGACATTAAACGTCGCAATGTTGCAGCCTCCCACTGTTCAATAGATGGCGTAACATCTGGAAGTGAGGTGTATGACATCATTGCCATTTTTAACGAACATCAGCGACGAAAAGACAAGGGCTTTATCAGGGATTACAAGTTGGCTCCATTTGGTGTTGTTCTCGCTTCAGAGAAACAGCTGCATGATATTGTTCGATTCTGCACGAACCCTGACCAA
Source organism: Micromussa lordhowensis (assembly GCA_964020085.1). Lineage (NCBI taxonomy): Eukaryota > Metazoa > Cnidaria > Anthozoa > Scleractinia > Lobophylliidae > Micromussa > Micromussa lordhowensis. The sequence goes on along the minus strand of CAXHUQ010001596.1, from coordinate 67,514 downwards.
ATTAGCATACTTGGGATAGATTCCACTTTCAATATTGGCAAGTTCGATGTCACCCACACAACGTACAAGCATCTTCTTCTGGAAACGAGGAAAGCGGACGACACTGGAAACCGCACGTCACCTTTGTTCATTGGTCCAGCACTGATCCATGCAAAGAAAGATGAATACACCTACCAATATTTTTTCTCAACCCTGGTAGCTTTGGAAGAGCAACTGAAGAATGTACTTTTCTTTGGTACAGACGGAGAACAGGCACTCATCAACGCAGCTACCAAGAACTTTGAGTATGCAACTGGATTGCGTTGTTTCCTGCATGCCATAGACAACATAAAACGTTACCTTCGGGGAAATGGTTTGCAGTCTATTGAGAGAGATGTCATAGCTGATATCTTTGGGAAGCGCGAAGGACCAAGTTATCAGATGGGCTTGGCTGATTCCACAGATGATGAAGACTTCGACCTGAAACTTGAATCTTGCATCGACAAGTGGGAAACACTTGAAATGTCAGTAAGCAACTCAGCAACAAAGGCTATCTTTCCAGAGTGGTTCAAGAAGAATTACGCAGATGTTGTTAAGAAATCCATGCTAGCTTCGACCAGACGATGTGCAGGCCTGGGAGGACAGCCAACTTCTTGGTACACGAACAACAATCCTGAATCCATCCATCACAAAGTGAAAGATGATAAGCGAAATCAAAAGAAGAATATGACCATTCCAGACTTCATCTTGCACCTTGAACAAGAGGTTGTCATGCAATACCATCAAGAAGAATTAGCAGTTATCAGAAGAGGAGAGTATCGCTTGCGCGAGCAGTACAAATTCCTAGAAATCGAGGAAGACGTTTGGTTTGCTATGTCTCCAGAAAGACGACAACGCCACTTGGAACGTCTAAGACGTACTGCTGTAAAGGCCCTTTCAGTATCATTTCAGGCAGAAAATGATGACCAAACTCTTCTGAAGGTGACTGCGGGCTTCAACGATGTGGCAAGCATGGGAACAGTCACTACAAACGATGCCAACCCCAGTGCAGACACATTACCAGCAAAGATCAGCATTCCTCCTGGAGCAGCTAACATTACTTCAATCCCTTTCAGTGTTGTGACCAGAATGTGGCAGAAGGCAGAACATTTATTAGCTACTCCTGGATCCATTGGAAAACCCATTGGCACATACTTCAGTGACAGCAACGCCCATCTCGTTGCTAGCGAGAGCAAGCCATCTCAGCCCCACTTTGTTTATGTGCATGACACTGGGCGTGTGACATGCGAACAGTGTCCTTCCTGCAACGACTGGAAACTGTGCAAGCACACCATAGCAGCCGCTGAAAAGATGGGAAGGTTACAGAAAGTTCTCCAGTGGCGACGGTCTAACGGCACGCCAAATTTAGATAAAGCTGTAAGGGCTTCATGGCCTAAAAGCGTGGGAAACAAGCCCAAATCATCTCAGCCCAAAGGTTCGCGGAAACCAAAAGAAGCTGTTACAGAAATTCATGATGTGGGCGAGTCAAGCCAAAGGGGTGCGGATAAGCAGTCGAGTACACAGTCAAGTCCCCCGCCATGGAGAGCAGGAAGATACCCACTGGAGATCACGTTTTGGAAGGACACCCGTTCAAAGAAATGCGCTGGATGTCATAGCCTTTTTGAGGATCCTGCACATGGTTTGATTCTTCGTCGTTGTGAAAAGGATTGGATAGCAGGATCATCAAAGTCCAAGATCACCCCAGTTGCGCAACCACGTGCATACCACGTGGACTTGGACTGCATCAAACGCAGACATCCTGATTTTGGTTCAGCATCATCTTGTATAAGCCTGGTGGTGTCATCCTCTTCTGCCGCAAAATTAACAGCTGACCAATTGCAGTATGTCCAATCTGTCCTTGGAGTCACTGTTAAAAGTTAAAATCCACCATTATCATTTGTTGGTTTAGGCTAAAATAAGAGTAACAAATAAAGGCAGGGGACGTCCAAGTGAAATGTGTAGGGATGCTCGTCAGAAAATTAGGACCAATCTAAGCGCGGCTGAAGCCCTGTTTGGCACCTAAAGAGATGGCTTTTAGATTTTAAAAGCATTGTTTTTAAACTCCTTTTTTTATTTCTTTGCATATAACCAAGGGATATAACTTGGGCAACACCATGGATACCCAGATTCGTAATGTTTACTCACCCACCCCTTTAACTCGGCCCCAAAGGAGACGACGAGCATCCCTGCCTATTTCAGATGGGAGTCACCTCCAGAGGAATTTGTGTTCATATTATAGTGCTAGTCAGTAACAATAACTTCGATTTATGGAGTAAGGATCTTAGGGATTGTAGGATTTGAGGGTATTGGATTTATTCGGAAGTGGATATTTTGTCCATTCATTGGACTACCGTTTAAATTACTTTTGTTGAAATTTTAACTGCGGGTAGAACGATGACTGTTCAAATCTTGAAAAAAATGTAAAGAAGAGCCTCGGGGTGATACCGACGAGTAGTTGATGAGGATAGAGTAATAATTCTAATTCTAATTGAGTAATAATTCTACTGGTTATTCACTTCTGTTCAAAGCGTATAAGCAGCAGCTCAAGTAGAAGTCAGTTCCTGCATGTTACTATCATATTGTAAACTCTTGTATTTCGGCACCGAAGTAACATTTTATCGGATACGTAAATACCCAAGTGAACTGGACAAAAACTGTTGCATGCTTTGTACTACTTGTTGTGTATGAAACTCTGTTGCTATGTCAGCAATACTTCATATTGACAAAGTAAAAACGTGTTTACTAAGAGCAGCCTTTCATATTGCTGAGGGATAATGTCTAACAGCACATCAACTTACCACGTGCAACCAGCTGAATGCCATCTACTACTATTTTAAATGTCCTCGGCTGATAAATTTCTTGTTAGCATGTACAACGGACACAAAATTGGGCCTTCATTTGATTTCTCAAGCTACATATTAGTTCTGAATATTGAAAAACATGACACGAATAACTTTCGATAGAAATTTGAGACCTATGTTTTTATACTTTTTACGTGAAGAGGGTTTCGCATATACCTCTCCTTTGTAATACTCTGTAATCTGAGCGAATGGTAATTAGTTGCCTGGCTGATGTTAAGAGGTCATTACGAACCCAGTCGGTCGAAAACCAGGCTGTTGACCTAAACACTTTACCGAATAGGAAAACACAACTCAAATAAAAACTTAGAAATCCAACGATCAAAATACTGCACTCGACCTCGAACACTAACTAAAATAAATCGAAGACAGCTTAATTAGAATATGAAAGATGTTTTTCGCTCTAAATTATAATAACAGCTACAAAGTATACTGTAACAACTGCACAGATGATAAAATTGAAACGACTACCTGCTTTGGAAACAATATATCTGCAAAATACAATTTCTCCAGCTTGCTCGATCCATCAGCGTCCGCGGATAAACATTGTTTCTCCACGTGATCAGTTTCAACGAATCCAGATCAGTGCAGAACTAAGGCGGTGACTATTCGCGACTATTCGTCACTATTCGCGACTATTCGTCACTATTCGCCACTATTCGCACTATTCGCTGTTCGCTATTCGCGACTATTCGCTGTTCGCTATTCGCTATTCGCGACTATTCGCTGTTCGGTATTCGCTATTCGCGACTATTCGCTATTCGCTATTCGGGTTTTCCAGACACCCGTCTTTTACTTTACCTGCCGAGTCAATTGCAACTTGTCCACCTGAATTGTCTCGCCCATTCACGATCCTCACGTAAACAGTTGGAGCCATTCCATTCTATTTCCATTTCTCTCTTCCTCTTCCAACTGATTATGCAAACTATTTTTTCCAAAAAATCTTGATGGGTACAGGTGTTTGAGAGTATCACCTTTATCACTGCAGTGAGATCTCACCTTATGCCCCCCCCCCCCCCCTCTCCCATTAAAACACAGGCACCTTGTTATTATGGCCACCTTACTCGGTCTCAAACAAAAGGTATGAGACAAAATATTAAAGTTGATATCTCTATTATGTCATCAAGGCAATAATATTTTGATTCCTACTCCAGGGGGGGAGGACAAGTCTCTTATATGGTCTATATGTAGCTGCAGTATGTGTGGCCCCGCCCGATAAGGCCATCAACAAACCCCCTTCGCAAATTATGTTTAGGGCAACTGTGGCAGTTGCAACAGTTATAAATGCAGTAGGGAAAATCACAGATTTTGGTCATGAATTAAGGGTTTTGGGAAGCAAGCCACACACTCCCACACCCTTTTTTCTGGAATGTAAACCAAACACATTTTCCTCACAGTTACTAGTCTTGCTTTTGTGAATCAAAATTATAGTAGTTGCTGCCAGGTACTTTATAAAAGTATAACCCTCCAGAAGCCTTCAGCTACCAGCAATTATTTTTTGCAGCTAATTAAAATTTTGTATTTAATTGTTATGTACTGAACTGGCACCGATTTAATACATTTAGTTCACATATTTTGTATCAAATTGTTATAAAGCAACTACTAACATGGTAACCTTGTTTGGTGCTTGAAGGAAGTCTTGGAACAGGCAATAGCAGCATTGACACTGCCAGGCTGGTGAATTTTAGAAGCTAATGAACTTATGTCTGACAAAGCCGAGTGACGATGAAGCAATTGGTGCAAGGGAACTAAAGAATCAGCCTGCAAATAACATTGTCAGTGTTAGCGTTGTGAGAGTGATGCTAGTGTCTGTGAACTCAGACCAGATCAGCAAAGAAAAGATTCTGTACTAGAAGTTGAGGGGGAGCAGCAAGTTTGAGCTCAAAAACTGAAGGAGTTGCTCAGATCTGTCTAAGGCCAGACCTGTCTTCTTCTCTACCTGTCTAGAGTTCCTGACTTGTGTATGTGGGAGCACTCCCTGTAATGACCTATATGGGAGGCTCAGCTCTAAATGGGTATCTTTTTCAGGCTTCAGGTATACATGTAATGAAAATGATAGGGATTTCACAAGTTGAGGTGTATGAACGGGTTGGGAAATCTGGCATTTGAATGGGTATTTCTATTCTTCTGGTTCTACAATGTCATTGAAAAGCTCTCTAATTTACTCTCCTCTGCCAGAATGAGGGGATTCTGTTATACAGTTGATTAACTTCTTTCCAAGAGAATAGAAAAGGGATGTATGGTACGTCATGTACCCTTTTGTAATAAAAGGTCTACAAAAGAGGTGCCTTTTCTATCAAAATGGTACAAATTTATGTATACATGTACAAAAGGGTGAGGGGTAATGGACCGTGAGATGGAGCCTCCCCATTTAAAACTTTTGTGTAGCAAAAATGTTCAAATTACATGTATTGTTATGTGGAAAAAGGTAATTATTAAAAACCAAACCAGTACCAAGGGATTGTAATTAGTGAGTGTCAATGCAAGTTTCCATTTGTATTTTGAATTAAAATGGGTATAACATTATCCTCAGCAGTATAAATAATCATACTTTGCAGCTTCACAGAGTCAGCTGACCCAAACTGATAGTCAAAACATACATTTTAACATTATCTTTGATTTTTGCCCCCTCCCTTGTACCTTGTGATATTTGTAGGGAAATTTTGAAAAAGTCCCAAATATTATGTAAAATCACTTTCTCAGAGATATTAAAACATTGTTTTTTTATGGCTAGCGTTAATCTTAGAATGGATTGTTCCAGAAAAAATCCACACAGCCCTGGCAGATGGCATTCTGGAAATTCTCGCAAGACGGGGGTCAAAGGCTCTGGACATCCATGCTGGAGGGGGGAGTCTTCTGCAGGGGTCATTTTTTACCAATAGTTCTATGGCGGACTGAGAAAGTTCTTCACAACACGAGTTTGAACTTTCCTTCCACTACAGATTAGAACTCCAGGCTCTTGGAGGTAGGATAAGTGAATCAAGTTATCCAGTCTTAAGTTATAAAAGAATTTGAACGATAGACAAGTTTAGACTTTTGTTCTTTGAAAGATTTTAATTTATAAGTTCTTGATCTTCAGTGGATGAGACTGACCTTATGTCTTGAAAAGGACTGAATGACTGTTGAAGCTTCAGCTAAACTATATCAAAAATTCTATTGTGTGTAACTAAGAAAAGAAAGGAGCAAAAAATGCGAAAAAACGAACAAGTGTTTACATTCTTAGCTCATAAAAATCAGTTGCCCTTTTTCTTTCTTTGTGCTAAAAATGGTCCTAAAGTAAATAAAGTATAGAATATGATAAAAGAGTTCTTTAGAAATTAAAAAGAACATCTTCTAGATGTGATTGTGCATATTTTCTGTTAAACTTAGATTAATTAATTTTTTTTTCTGGAAATTCAGATGGGAGGGGAGTCTTGAGCTTCAGGAAATCCAGGTTGGGGGGGGGGTTAAAAAACAACTTCATCTGTCAGGGGGGGGTGTGAATTGTTTTTGGAATAACCCAATGTGTTTTCAAGAAACTGCTATTAGCAAAATAAAAAAAAGTTCAAGGAAAAATGAACAGGAAAAAACTATTTCTACAGAAGAGTTACTACATGTATATTTGTAGCGTATATTAGGTCAACATAATTTGTTTTCACACATTACCACAAAAGGAAACACCACAGAAAGAGGAACTGTAGTTGTTGTGTCTGAGCTGTACTTTTAAATGGAAACATTTCCCATAAAAAATCTCCAAATTATATTCTTACCAGTATGACAACATACCAAATATATTTTGGAGAGAGGATTACTTAAATTAATAAAATTGATGTAGTGAAATTTTCCATTTAATTTTTGTAAACCTCTTACAGAATACAACCTTTGGTTACTGGTTCACTTAACTGTGAAGGAATAAAATCACACTGGAGTGGCTTTGTATCTTTATTGCAATTTCCATTATCAGTAGAGACTTACATTTGGACTGTGGTCCACTGATACTCTTAATATGTGTATTTTAAAGATATGGGAAAAGAATGTTGCATCATCTAAATCATGGCATTGTATGCCTGTGTGGGGTGTACATGTCAGGAGGTAACCACCTGCAACAAAACAAACATAAATATTATGTCCTAAATTGTTTCAATAACTCGTCCAAAAAAACAACATTAACTAATTATGGAGACCTTAAGAGACCTCCATCAATCAGAAAAAGACCAATGACTAGACATTTAATGTCAAACAATACAATTTGTTAGTAATGGCCTTTCTCCATGGTAAAATGTTTGCTACTATGAGCTGACAAAAGGGTTTCAGAACAAAAGTCTAGTGTAAAAATGTTATCTCAACAGAAAAAATTCTCTAACTTATTCAGACAAAAACTGAGGAAAAATTATTATAAATGCTTCTCTTGTTTCTATTTCTCTTGTGGGTATTGGCTCATTTACCACCTTAAATAAACAAGCTATAATGCTTAATTTTAAAATTCTCAAACCTACAGTTTGTTTTAACTTTCAGAGGGATTCTTAAAATTCACAAGCACACCACCCATCCTCATCAACCCCAGTATTCCTACTCTCCCATAGCCACATTCAATTTGTGAAAATTTAAGGTGGCTCTGAACCCACTTCACAGAATCTTTTATACTTTGCAAAATGTTGCATCTAATCATGCTTATCACAATTTGATAATGAAAAATGGGGGTCACCAAGCTCATGTTTGAGTTATAACAGCTTGAAGCTAAAATTAAGGGTGTTTTATCAGGTCATAATGTTGCTATGGTGACCTATTATATAAAAAGGATGATGGCAACTTATTTACCAATGACTGGGCATTTGTATTATACCATTATTGTAGCATCATCTGTTGATATTTATCCTTCAAAGTGTACATGTAACTGTTAGAAAATGCTGGAAACTGTTGCCAGCCTCCTACTAAGTTTGAAAAATTTGTAAAACATACAAATGAGAGGACTGATGATGTCATACATACACTCAACCCAATATTAATAATTGCACAATTATCAATATAAATTTTCAATTGCGCATTACAATATGATCATAATACCAATTTTTAAAAATTATAAAAAATGTAAATGTAAATTAAATATATAACTACAGTCTATAAAAAGGCTTGTCTAAAAAGATAAGTCTTGATTGCCATCTTGAATTTATTAATTGAAGTTAGGTCCCTGACATTACATCAAGTAGAGATCAAATTATGTACAGCAGAGATCACTGAAACTTGATAGCCTTATAGTTCTACAGGCAACACACTTATGGCTATAAAAATTATGTTCCTATGGCAACTCTTCCAGTCCCCTCTAACCTACATGTACGTTCGATAATTCAGTGATTTTCAGCTCAAAAAACATTAAGGCCACGACTTTGACCTTATGAATAAGTATGCTTACTAGATCATTCAGATGATGCACCATTGGCAAATATCAAAATGGAGCTCCAAAGGTGGCCAGAAAAGCCTAAAATATCAAGGAAGGTCTGAAATGCAGTCTGTTGCCATGGTAACAAAATAGAGACATCTGCAAATTTCACCATAATAGCACTTTAAGCACTATCCCCAAGAGCTCATGGTCCTAATGTACCTGGACAATAAATTTCATAACTTGTCTGTGTGGGACTAGATGATCCAAATGGCATGCGGGAGACTCCCAGTCAAGAATATTTGCAAAACTGTATATTAACTATCTCTTTGCAGGTATTCATTAGACACCAACACTACTAACATGATTGAGTTTGGAAAATATACGTTTTTTTTTTAAATTTACAACATTCTGAAATGTTCCTCTCTCCCATCTAACATGGTGACCTTCTTTGGTGCTTGAAATGATAAGGGTGCTACACCAAGGCAAATCATGGGCCAAGATACATGTATGTTGCAATTTACGTCTCATTCAAATAATGATCTCCCCATCCCATCCCTCTGGAAATTCCAGTTTTCATTCATACTTTTCTTTAAAAAGTTTGCACTTTGAGACACTCCCCAACCTTGGAATTTCCAATAATTACCTTCCTGGGGGTGGGTATGGATATTTCCTACAACCACACAAAACACAAACAAACTTTATAAGATAAACTGTTAAAGTATCTTGGTAAGTCATCGAGACATGTACACATGTACATTGATTAACTTATGAAGACATGATTGATCACTGCAAATATACACAACTTAAACAAAGGTGAAATTACAGCCTGGAAAAAAAATAGTTGTGAACAGGATTTTATCCCATGACCTCTGTGATACTGATGCAGTAACTTAGTTAATTAGAGTTTTATGCTACAACAATACAGGACTACTATATTATAAGTGACACAGCTGAAGGAGAGTTGTTGAGATACATCAACTTTATTGTGATTTCTTAAAGTTTAGTATAAGAGCTTCTAAATTTAAGATTAATACCTAACAGAAGACATACAGTAGGACACGGTGTACTGTGTGCTTGCTCTAAACACTCTTCCAGGTGGGACAGCTAAATACCTATATTTTGTTTTTTTGAATATACTATTACTGGTCATACAGAAGATACCATTTGCTGCTGAGGTAAGTCTTAATGTGTGTAACTTGCATTTTAAACTGAAAATATGTAAACTAAATGCAACAAAATGTATTAAATCAGTGCCAGTTCAGTACATAACAATTAAATACAAAGTTTTAATTAGCTGCAAAAAATAATTGCTGGTAGCTGAAGGCTTCTGGAGGGTTATACTTATAATTATAAAGTACCTGGCAGCAACTACTATAATTTGGTTCACATTAAAGCAAGACTAGTAACTGTGAGGAAAATGTGTTTGGTTTACATTCCAGAAAAAAGGGTGTGGGAGTGTGTGGCTTGCTTCCCAAAACCCTTAATTCATGACCAAAATCTGTACCCATCAAGATTTTTTGGAAAAAATAGTTTGCATAATCAGTTGGAAGAGGAAGAGAGAAATGGAAATGGAATGGAATGGCTCCAACTGTTTACGTGAGGATCGTGAATGGGCGAGACAATTCAGGTGGACAAGTTGCAATTGACTCGGCAGGTAAAGTAAAAGACAACTTTTTTCATATATAAAAACACTTTGGCTCCCCTAACTGGGACAACTCTCCGCATTCCTTCTGATGGCTTGGACTTGAACCGATTTAATTACTTTTAAAGAGGAATAGAACATAAAACTCTCCCTCGAATTCCAGCGAGACAAATTTTTATGTAATCAAGTTTTTACTGGGCGTTTTAAAGCACCCACTACGAAAGAGACTGATTACCCCAAAGTACCAATATATGTGTTCTGTATCTTACTGAAAACAACATTCTTCAACAAGAGATGTAGGAATGTGGGATACTGACCTTCAGCATGCGATCCAGCTTGTCTCTTCTACCAATACACGTGAGCCATCAGAGCAACAAAAGCTCTGTGACAGCAACTTTCGGAACTTCACGGCTTCTGTTAATTATGTTCCCGCAGTACCCAGAGCAAACTATGGCCAGCAATACTTTATCCAGGTTGTTGTTGACAGAATAGGCTATTGCACTTATTGTTATCACTGAATCACGAACAGCAAGAACCAAAAGTCGGAACAACACCAGTTTTCCAAATGTGTGAAATTCGCCATGCGATGACAGAAGGCTCTCCGTTATTTTCCTTCAAAACAATAACAAACTTCTCTATTTTCCCGAAATTTTTGCTTAAAAAGTCGAAGTAATGTGCCTGCAACATCTTTCCATCTTCAATATAAAATGAAACGAAACTGATGGCTTACAAACAGAGAGAATTTGTGAGCAATCGAAACGCCATTTTCTCGCTTTTTAAAACGAGCTGCAAAGCGCAGTTTAAACCGGATGTGACGTCATTTTTCGTTGGATGATGCATATACGAAATTTTCAGGAGTCTTCTGCCCCGCCCCTGGGTCGGATTCTCAATCGTATTTCCTAGAAAACTGCACAAAAAGGTTTGAAATAGTGATCTTTAATGTTACAAAGTGTATTTAAGCTAAATTTTAAAGGTTTTAGGGGTGTTTCAACAATACTCGGCAAACAATGGGGAAAGTGTTGATTCATAATCAATCTTTCTCTGAGTACTGTTGAAAAATTTCGGGTAATTTAGCATTCTGAAGTGTTAACAATTTTCTAAATACTATTTAGATGAAATCGAACACGAAATAACACGAAAGGTTCTGTCCTCAAGGTGCGGCGTGCCGCTTGCGAGAAATGTTACAATGTAAGAACACTTCCGGTTTGGTTGTGAAACTTTATTCAAGTTTTCTAACAAGTATTACCTGCTGTTATAGTTAAAATTAATGGCCTATATCTTTGCTGGAAATTCACTCTAGTTTTTTGTTTGCGATTTTTGTCATGCAGTCTAGATTTCGAAAGCGTCATTCCTTCATTCAACTTGAACTCGCTGGAAATTTGAAAATTTTGTTCGATTTTCGAAACATTTATCCGAAGATGGATTTTTTCACCAACGTTGTTGATCTCCAAGCTGCTTTGATGACACACATACTGTTGTTGCCATGGAAACTCTATTGGTTCCAGTCTCTTTCTGTCAAAAACCAAATATTCTCATTTTCAACCCTTTAAAGGGTATTTAAAGTGGGAAAGAGGGTCCTGCTTGGAACAGACATGGTTTCCATATTGTCTTAAATCTCACCATTAGATTAGCAGGAGTGGTTGGTCTTTGGTTAAGATAAAAACTGGGAATTTCAGTTTTAATTAAGGTTACTATGCACCTTCAGACCGACCATTTTTTCGAAATTTTGATTTTTAGGTTAATGTATAGGTCTACGCATGAACTTTCATCCAAAAAAAAAAATTCTCAAAAATATTAAATGATGGCGGAGAAAATACGGTTTTTCGTTTTTACCGGAAGTAAAACTTTCGTGTCTGATTGACAGGCTGTAGGAAACCTGTTGACGTATATGCAGTCAACCGTGACACTAAACACTAAGGGTTGATTGAAGATTACGCGGGAAAATTTCACCAGGAAGCCAACGGAAGTAAACTTTCCAAGCGCTGATTGGCTCAGTTATCTGAGAACCCAGTTGACTGTGTTTGTGGGCGGAGTTTGTTTGCGAAGCAGGAAAATTTTTCAGCGCTGTTTTCTCGAAACAATTTTTTCACCAAAAGGGGACACTTTAAAGAGCTACAAGTCAAAGGGAATTTGTTCGATTGCTCTCAAATTTTGACAGTAGCTAGTTTTACATATAAACAACAAAAACGTGTCTCCGAATTTTTTATTTCAAGATACTTTTTTTTCGAGAGCGATTTTTGTACGATCAATCCACATTTTCTTTATCCTATTTCAAAAATGTTCTGTTACTTTGCACTGAAATCGGAGACACGTTTTTTTAGCGCTTTGGCCCCGGAAGCGGAGGAACACGTTAAATAAGCGAAAAACAAAATTCGCTTTGACAGGGAGCGCTCAAAAGGTGATTTGGGCGCTCGCATTTAGGAGTCGTGAAAAATTCGACAATTCATTTTTTTTTCAAAATTTTTTGGTATAGTCTGATAGCCAGTCCTATAAGCTTTAATTTGATATAGGGGTTTAGATATCTAGTTTAAACTGGACGCGCTACATCGCTTGCACGCGAGACACCCCTGAAGGTGCATAGTAACCTTAAGACAGGACCAGCGTCAAAACTGTTGTCATAGCAACAGCACAACCGCGGTCATTTTGTTTCTTTTGTGATGTACATTTCTGGTGCCAAGAAGAACACTGCTTCAACATTTCCAGAGATATCCTTTATTCAGTATTTTACTACTTTTAGTTGCAAACCTCGTGACGTCATCACTTTCCTAATTTGCATTATACAAAAACATCAATATCTCTAAAACGAAAAATGATTTTTCGTTTCACCATCTCTTCCATATTTTGAAAAGCCTTTCAAATAAGCAACAATTATTTTTCATTTCATAGGCACTTAAACTGTCCGCGAATCTTAGCTAACTTTTCTTGTTTTCCGCTCCGTCAGTCAAGCACTGAACTCCACTTTCAACCCTAGATTTGCATACAAACTGCAACGGAAAAGCCCATGGGACAGCTCTACCATTGAAACTACAACAATAAAAGTTCAGAGCGCTAATTAATTGTCAACACGCGACAATAAATATTTTTGAACAACGCTTTTTCTGAATGTTACTCTTATTAGCAAATACAAAAAATAATACACACAGATTTGAAATGAATACACCAAAATTACAATCAATCATCTTCATCGTATTGAGAGTACTTGTAAGGCGAAGTCCTTCGTAAACGTTGAGATCGCCTAGAGGCTTTCTTCGGTTCATAGTCCAGGTAATTTACAAATTTGACAGACTGGTGACAGCGTTTCGACTGTGGGAGGGAGTCAAAATGGAGTGAGGGAGATGAGATAGAGGAAAAGATTGCCATGGTAGATAAGGCTAGTAGGGCTGTCAGTTGGATTGATACTTGAACTGGAGTCGCTTTCATGATTTCTGGTTGTTTTTGAACGGGGTTTGGCGCAGTTGGTAAGTCGCCTGTCAGTACATTCGTAGAAATTTGGTTTGGCTCTTGTGGTTGGGCAGGTATTGTTGCTTCAGGTATTAAAGATTTGAGCTGGTGTTTATAGTTTAAAAACTTGTTTTGCAACTGCACGTAATGCTTCGCTTTTTGGTCCTCTCCAAGGTTTGTACGATACAGGAGATTATCCATATTATTCTGAATGCGTTGCATCTCCGAAATTGGCGGGGGCACCATCCAAGTTTGTTGTTTGAGGTTCTGGAGCAGTCCTATTTTCGTCGAATCTTTCTTTGCCGGGTACGACATTTGTTCGCAATCTACATCTCTCTGGAGTCGTTGGCATGAGATCTACAAAAAGATATCCATATGGTCTTCGCACCGCCTCTTCGTACTCTTTAATAAAACCAAGCAGTTTCACTTGGATACATTTGTTTGGCTAGAGTCAAAAGTTGCAGTTTATCCCGAGGATTCTTGAAAAGGACCAAGTAATGACTGTTTAAGCTGAAACTTTGGTTGCCTTTGCCTTGATGGAACAGATTTTGCACAATGTAAATAACGCTTAGATTTCGGTGATGCGATCCGATTATCTTTTCCGGCTTAAATCATTTGGTCGTCAATGACAATCAGGTTGCGTATGTTGGCATCTAAATAGGAATCATTTTTCAGAGATTCCAGGATCCCCTTGACAAACTGTTGGTATCATCATCAATAGCTGTGTGTAGGCGTTTTGCCACTGCGAATAACACCAGATTATTCTCTCCGGTAGTTGATCGATCGCGGTTTGAGCTTGTTGTAACAGTGATTCTACCCAGACAGTTTTTCCCGAACCGGCCATCCGTGCAACCAAAGAAAATTGAAACCGCTGACACTTTTCTTGAGACATCGGTATGACTGGAGCAAAACTGGAATTACTGTGTTTTCTGTTCGTATGTCTTTGCAAATGATCTTTTCTAGAAAAATCCTTTTTGAAAACAGAACAGGACCAACTCATGTCAACTCATTCAAAGCTTAGCGCAAACTGACATAATGTGTATGATGTTCCACATTTATATAGGCTTCAACCACCACAACTCTATTGTTTTCCCTCCTCCTCCTCCTCCTCCTCCTCCTCCTTCTCCTCCTCTTCCTCCTCCTCCTCCTCCTCCTCCTCCTCCGCCTCCTCCGCCTCCGATCTATTACACAGCATGGCGGCTTCCAAAGATCTTGTTTTGGACACCTCGCGGACAGTTAATCCGAAACCAGCGAATAATACCAGTGAACATTTCAGAGCTGGTCGAATATGTGTTACTCCCCCATAACGACGATATTGTTAAACCCCGCGCCCTCAAAACATTTATAGATGGGTTGGCAGAGTTAGGAATCAATAGGCGTTTGATACAGAATAAGAGAATTTTGGCAGAATTGGGAAAAGAACAAGCCTATCAGGATAAAGACAGTGAGGCTGGTGATAAAGAAATGGTCTCCAAAAGCAGTGATAATTAGTGATCAAGAATCGGAAAACCAAGATCTGGAACCTGAAGGAAATTCAGACGTTCCATATTCTGAAGAAACCGCATGTTCAGAGATTTTGCTTAACGTAAAAGGTCCTTGCTACTATTGGAACGGAGAGAACGTTTACGAAAGAGCAGTGGTCAAATGCCCAAGATTTTTCTGGCAAGATGGTTATAGGATTTGTCCGATATGTGTACATCAAATTCCTGTTGATCGTAAACACTTGACAGATGGATTTATTTGGTGCGCTGACTGCCACGCGGTGAAACACATTGATTCGAAAACTTTAAAAAGGACTCCAAGCGAAGATGAAGACGACTCATTGCATCCTAATCTCCTGATACTTTACTCATAAACATTTTGTAGTTGTTGTAATTTTGGTGTATTCATTTCAAATCTGTGTGTATTATTTTTTTGTATTCGCTAATAAAAGTAATATTCAGAAAACGAGTTGTTGAAAAATATTTATTGTCGCGTGTTGACAATTAATTAGCGCTCTGAACTTCTATTGTTGTAATTTCAATGGTAGAGATGTCCCATGGGCTTTTCCGTTGCAGTTTGTATGCAAACCTAGGGTTGAAAGTGGAGTTCAGTGCGTGACTGACGGAGCGGAAAACAAGAAAAGTTAGCTAAGATTCGCGGACAGTCAAACAAGCACTAAAAGCAGCTTGGAGATCAACAAAATAAATAAATCAACAGGAAAAAAAATCTTCCCGATAAATGTTTCGAAAATCGAACAAAGTTTTCGAGTTCAAGTTGAATGAAGGAATGACGCTTTCGAAATCTACGCGCTTTTATTCCAAATATGTAATAGACTACATGAGTCAATCAGGATGAACTATTAGCAAGCAAGACGGGGCAACCTTACTGTTTTTATTGTACTAGGGTGACGCTTATTAGTATGGAGGAAGACGCTTCACTAGTATGGAGGAAGGCACTTTATCAGTATGCAGGAAGACAGGGAAGACAGGGGAAGACAGTAACGAGGCTTAATTCCAATGAACATCTACTACTCAAGGACAGTTTAAACAATATGACAACTTTTATTCACATGAAAATATTGTTTAAGCTCGTTTGACTCGTTACAACAAATTCGTTACAGCCCTACAACTAACAAAAAACGTATTTTTATCACCACTGTGGACTACACAACGCTTGCTCCGTCCTATAAATCCGCATACTTTAGCCATCTTTTGCCCGTTTGTTTATTTGTTTTCCTTGAACCTTTCTGTGTTTTCGTGTTTCGTCCGACTGTTTGTGTCTCCTTCTGAAAACCAAAAAAACACCGTTGTCACGCCCTTAGTTAACACTGTTGTCACGTGGGACTAAAGGCAAACCATGGAGACTTTCCCTTGCAATTGAATATGAATGCGACTTCTGTCCTGGTGTAGCCAATCGACAAATCTGCATACAGGCCGCTACTTAGCTTCCATTGAACAGCATTGAATCGGTGTATTGGTCAGAGCTTTAGATTAAAAAGTATCCAAAAAAGGGGACTAGTTTTTGAGCTATAAGACCTAAAAGCTACCATTGAAGGTGTTTTATATAGTTGGAGTTACGTTGAATCTAACGCATGCTCTTATTGGTTAATTGGCTAAATCCAAAGTCGCATGGCAGGCCACAATAGAAAAAATTGTCACCCGCTCTCTCTCACCACAGGCCACTTTGAGTTGACATTTTCCTTTCATTTATTTTTAAAGGAAAAGGAGGATTGACCAGAATAACAAATCATCTTGGGTAAAGTGTTTTCTAGTTTGAAGTTTTAAAACATGAGCTTGGGGCTTTGAGTCTAAAGCCTAACAAACTAAAACGTAAAAGTGCGAGATAACCTTTTAGTCGTCAGAGGCTTTAGACTGGAAGACAAAAGGTCACTTTTAAAAAGTCTCAACCAGAGAATGGTTTTTAACAAAGAAGTTAATGAGTCGGGCGACGAAAACGCGACCCTGACGAGGCGGTAGTATATAGTGCCGTGCGTAGTTTGAAAGTTATACAGAAAAAATCTCAGATTTTCTCAGCTCGAATTTGACGCAAGTGTCAATGAGTTGTTTTCTGGAATTAACTCGATTGTGTGTTGTTTATTCGAGCGAAATTGCTCTTTCATTGTCTATTGCAACCAACGTGTTGACAGAGCCAAAGGAGCTCAACGAACCAACGAGTACACCTCGTGAGTAGAGTTCTGAAATGGATAGAAACTTCAAACCAAACAATTATTAATAACAGTGCGTCTAGATACCGGCAGACGGACATTATTATAGAAATTCCACGGACTAGCTCATTTAACTATTCTTAGAACAGACAATCGTTGTTTACCCATGTCAAGAGATTCCAAGTATTATTTTAGCTTTGTAGTTGAGGAAATTTTCGAGCTTGGGCATACTATAAAATCTTGATGTTTCGAAACTTTGCTCTAACTCCGGAGTCAACTCTTATAGAACATCTTCAAAAATTTCATTTAAAACCCTCCGAGAGTGCTCGATATTTGTTCAGAAATGCCAAGCGATTGTAAATAATGTTTTGGTTTTATAGTGGTCGAATTCTCTTAGCTTCGGCATACTATAAAATCTTGATTTGCGGCAGTCAAAAATTCATAGATAATCAATTTCAAAAAAAAAAATCACTGTTATTACATGAAACCTCTCGAGAGTATTTGAGAATTTTGATCTTTGGTCAGAAACACCAAGCGATTTTATACAATGTTTTGGGTTTGTAATTCACAAATTGACCGAGCTTTGTGTATCTTACAGGCACGGTTTTTCAAAAAACAATTTACCTGGCAGTCAGAAATTCTTTCCGTCTTTCCACCAAAATTTCCATTCAAACCTGCTGAGAATGCTCGACCTCTGTGCAGAAATACCAAAGGATTTCCGAACCTATCAGGCATCTACATTGAGGCCCCGTCCACAAGTATCCGGATATTTTTGCGGCGTCTTCAAATCGAATTCGCCTGACCACGCGCATCCGATGGTATCCGGATTCACTCTAGAGAAACTAGGCCTACACGTTGCGCCGCCATAATGGTTTGTTGTTCGGTAAGAGACTAGACACGATTTTGCTACATCATCGGATTTGAAAGTATCCGGATTCACCGTCCACACGTTATCGGATTCATTGCGGATTTATTTTTTCCACTCTGGAGAGCGGATTTAAAAATATCCAGATTCGCTGCCGAATTCGCCAGATGCGTGTGGACGGAAGCCGTATCCGGAAAGAAGAAGTTGCGGATTAAAAAATATCCGGGTACGTGTGGACGGGGCCTGAATAGGCTATTTCCGAATTACCTTTAGCCTCTTTCTCAAAGCGAGTCTTGGTGCTCATCCTTTCATTCACATGGAAATGAGTTTAATTTGCATGTGAACGAAATATCATTTTCATATGAAAGGTGGGCATCAAGACTCACTTTGGGAAAGAGGCTAAAGGTTAATTCGGACATGGCCTATTGTTCACTTTGCCTCGGCATGGAAGGACATAACACGAGGAAAGTCCACCACAGGTTGCGAGACAAACCGAGACCTACTGAGTGACGGCGGAACTGTTACCTAAGCTCTTAAAGCAGCTTATTTGATATTCGACGGCCACTTTTTTAAAAAATGCGTTTCAAATAGATATGAATTTAAAAAATGAAACGTTCATTTTATTATTATTATTGTTACTATGAAATTATTATTATGAAATTATTATGAAATTATTATTATTATACAGCAGTTATAACTCTTGTATGCTATATATAATGCTATATTATAATTATTACTATTATTATTATTAATATTATTATTATTATTATTAATATTATTATTATTAGAAGGTGTTTGGTGAAGAAGTGAACATAACGCTCGAGGAAAGACGTCATCTCGGTGCGATCATTGGATCAAAAGAGTTTAAGAGTCCCTGTCCATAAATATTGAAAATAACTCGGCAAGGGTCGAAAATTCGATTTCGCTCATATTCTTATGGTAGATAGAGTAGGGCATGACAAAAACTACTGGATAGTTTTTTTGGCAAAATATTCTTTTATTTCAAAGAAATACGCAAATTACCAAATCCCGTTAAAATCGTCATTTGACGGGCCATTTTATTAAACAACTTTGAGAGCCTCGCATGCAAAACCACATCATTCTTCCGTCTTTAAAACACTCAAATATTTTTGTGCAATGTTTAAATATGTACTGGGTTAAATATGTACTGCGTTATTTTTTGGTTGCAAAATAATTAAATTTCGCAGACATGTATTTCATTCACTTAAAAGTACTTCGTAAAAATAATTGATTTTCACCATGTGCGAAACCTTCAAATGGATTAAGCTTCTGGTGGTTGAATCGCAGAAGGATGGTCTACAGATTCCTGTAAAAATTTCTTTGGGCAAATGATTGTGAGCGACGCGAGAGCTTTTCAAAGTACGTTAAAAATGCAAATATCTGCCATCCGTCATCGAATTTCAATTTACGGGTTTAGCATGCGCCACATGTCTTGACCTACAAATAGACATGGAGGTGAGAATTTCGACATGTTCTTACCTCATTTGCTGTAAAAGGCAGTTTCAAAAGCGGATTTGACGTGTTTCTCTCACCATTCGTCACATTTTAAGCGGTTAAGTTTGTTTTCTGTTTACACAACGTCCAATGTACATTGCCAACTGTCAACGTATTCAATGGTCGAATACCAGGAATTTGTGATCATCTTTCGGCGTATATGATCACCACTGCATCTACCTAAGTCAACAACGGCTAAGTCATTCATGTATAGTTGCTTGCTTTGTACGTACTACACCAAAATATTACATTTGATTGCAGGCCATTGCTCCCAAGCGCGTCGGCCCTCACAGTACAATCTTACCGCATTCGTCATTTGCTTGTCACGCAATGCTGTCACCGCATCTCGTTTTAGCGGGTAGAGGTATATAATAAAAAATAAAATAATAATGATAATAATATTAATAATAATGCTACTACTACTACTACTACGACTACAACTACTAATAATGATGATGATGATGATGATGATGATGATGATGATAACAGTGAAGAAAATAAATATAAATATTATATAACTGAAAATTCGTATTCATATTTTGTATAGAGCACTCTTTGGATAAGTAAAACAATTTATTCAGTGTTTATCCGTTTATGTATCTGACCATATTTGCAAATACTATGCCCGCACACAGCTCAAAGACAGACCCAGCTCTGACCACCCCCCCCC
>CAXHUQ010001596.1:15000-42500 GCA_964020085.1 Micromussa lordhowensis | reverse complement strand
AGTACAATCAGTTGAAGGTTCAGAACCCCTGCCCCACCCATTCATGCACTACTGACTTATTATTTAGACCTTGTAGACATTGTTTCTCTCACTTAACTTCTCATGGTTTTGAAAGTTATTTGTTGCTGAGCCAGCAAGCCAGAGCTTACTAATAAATGTAAAAAAAAATGGTTGTATTGAAATTTGGGGGTTAAATGTTGTACAGACGGCAGATTGTATTCATATTTTTGTGGATATTTATTATGAGTGGGCTTGGATCGAGGCAAGTGTTTTTGTACTTCTTTGGGAAAATAGTTGACAATTTTTCTTTATTATTTTTACCTTTTTTAGTTTTTGCATATTCATTCATTTATACCAGAAATCACAAGTGTTAGTTGAGAGAGAGAGAGAGAGTGAGAGAGAGGGAGGGAGAGAGAGATGCTCTGAAACCACGCCTATCCGCTGTTGTTCTGACAGTTTTTTAGTTCGCGATAAACCAAAAATTAAATTTTTTTTCTTTGGTTAAAATTACGAAGGAAGACATTGCCCGCTATGTTTGTCATCGAATCGTAGATTCTCCACACCTCGCAATTCACACGTCATTTTGTTTAACCAATCACAAAAAGTGAATCGACCTTCTGAAACGAAGCGACGGTTTGCTTGCGACAGCGCTGTAGCTGTGGTGAAAGTGGTAGTTGCGGTCAAGTTTAACAAAGTAATGGGAAATTTCTAGTCCGAAGGTTAACTACATTCAAAACGGTGAAATGATTTTGAAATTTGGTTCATCCTGTCTCATAAGACCTTAGACCAATGATTTTGAAATTTGGTTCATCCTGTCTCATAAGACCTTAGACCAAGTCAGTGGATTAACGAGCACATGAACGCAGTGCGATACCTCGTTCGACTCTCTTGTTCCGCCACTTCGACTAGGTCACCTGAAGATGAGTTAGACTGTGAAAGATTTGTGTGGTGAAAGAGCTGTGGTGAAAAGCTGAAATGGTCGCCAAAATGGGAGATTTGCCGTCAAATTCAACCAAGCAATGGAAAATTTCTAGTCTGAAGCATAAAACTTTAGATCAAGTAGGTGGATTAACGTTTTCCACGTCAACGCTGTGCGATACCTCGTTCGACTCGACTCTCCTTCCGCCACTTCGATTAGGTCACCTGAAGATGTGTTAGACTGTGAAAATATTTTTAACTGGCCACTCTGGAAAGAATTATATCAAGGCTTGATGGACGGCTTTTTGGATGTATCTAAAGCGTTGTGAAAGGGATTGTATTTGCGACGCGACTGCATTCGACAACACATAAATTTTCCCGCCGTGCTTTGAGCATGACTAAAGACGAAGGATGTGCGATTTACCGTTACCTTTTATTTAGTCGTTTTCTTCAGAAAAACTTACGGTCAACCGATAAGCCAGACAAGCGTTGTCTTTGTTTATGTGCCCAACTTTTGTATGGCTCGGCAAGAAGTTAAGCCTACTCTCAAATTTGGTTTTCAAGTTTATCGTCAGTTTGTTTGTGAAGAAGGTTTTCAGGATTTCTGTGTTGGACCCATTCTTATAGCAAATTACATTTTAATTTCCCCTCAATTTAAAAAATAGATTCAAATGAAATTTACCGTAAGCTTAAGCTTATAATTTAAACATTGTTGTAAAAAGGTTTTTCCTCAGACTACCATTGTAAATAGGTGCAACAAACCAGAAGCATAACACTTTGTAAAACTGCCAAATCTATTAAAACAATTATTTGCTAATCTTTCTTTGTTTTTTTCGACTGGTTCTTGGTCGGTTTTGACATAAACTTAAGTACTTGACGTCTTCAGAGTTATTAAGCTTATGAACTTTCCGCGTTTAGCGCGCACGTACACGAACTCGCACAAACAGCCGTGATTTTAAAACTTTTCTCTGTTTCTGCTGAATCTTTGACATACAATTTTTAGCTTTATAAAAACTGAATTAAGTTATGTGAACCCCTGTGCATTACAACCTCTGTGAAAATGTTTTTTGTAGTACAGTAATTTTTCAGATACAACAAAATGTTTCGCCACTCAAATTAAACTTATGTGTCGGAATCGTGTAGTTCATTAGGGTAATCCATTTGAAAGCACGAACTGTTCCAGTATTTGTTTATGCGCAACTACCGGTAATCATTTATTCCGTCACTGTTAACAATACGTTTTTAACCTTCAAATATCGTATTTAGTAAAATTACTGAGCTTGCATCGGTTGCCTTAAGCAACTTAAATTGTTTCATTTAATGTTAGCATTTATATGATTTCATTCGCATTGCTGCAACTTCTAGTTTAAGTTTTATAATTTCAAGAATTAAACAACACTTTTTAGGTGGGAAGTGCATTTAAAGGGAACCTCCACTGTGACAAAAAGTTTACTTCAAATCACACTAAATAATTTTAAGAATAAAATTTGCTTGAAGTTTTAACTAACAAAGCGCGTTTGCCTTAAATACATGAATTATAGAATCGTTTATTTTTGTTTTCAAAGTTCCCGGGTGCGGCCATCTTAAATAATTGTGACGTGAAATGGTTGCCCTTTTGTTATTAGACAAAAGCTCTTGATGTCAGAACAATAGAGCAACCAAGACACGTCACAATTATTCAAGATGGCGGCGCCCAGAAAATTTGAAAACAAAAATACGCGATTCTCAAATTCGTTTTTCTCCACTATAGACACTCTTCTGGAAAAAAATTAAACCTAACGTTACTGCAAATACTGTATCCTGCGGTTTAAAGTGATTCTTCGGTAGGAGTGGAGGCTCCCTTTAAGTGTACCACAAACGCGCTTTTTTTTGTTTTGTTTCTTAACAAACAGCAACAACTATCTGTATCAACTTACCTTCTCAAGTATACATTGTCCCTGAGCAGACAGCAGCCATAAAAAAAATATAATTAAAAACATCGTCAGAAGTTCCGTTTAAAGAAAATGCAAGTCCAGTCCGTTGTCCAGTCCTTGGAATTTTTTTTTCTAGCTGACCTTTTGTGGCGCGGCGTCGCAGTGAACAAAAAGCGCGCGAAAGTATAGCCTTGTTTTCGTTCTTTCCTCCAGGCCCTCTCCTCTGAAAAAATCTTAAACATCGATCCTCGTCAAAAGCAATTGAAATTAGAAGAAACTGACAACGCCATCATAAAGAGCATACTCTCAAGCCTTTGGCAAAATTTTCTTTTATTCCTACCTCAAATGGTTGTTGAGCAGGAAGCTGACAAACTTTTCAGTTTTATACTGCCGCACTTTGTTAGGAAAAAGTAATCATGGCCATTTTTTAAAACACTATTTATTAAACTACAACTTCGCTTAAAAATATTCTTGGAGAAAGGTTCTAGTAAACTTTCAGAGCGAACATTAAACTTCGGTCCGTTCTGGTCACGTGACCGATGACGTCACAGCATTAAAAATGACAAATATGTATATTTCATAAAAATATCTACCAATATCCCAATTTTTGTTTCCTCGCATTTAATGCAACGCAAGATAGCACTTGTACCCAGACGCCCACTTTCTGAAAATTGTACATACCTCCCTTAATATTTATATTTTGTTCGGTACCCGGGCACCACTGTGCTTCAAACCACGCTGACTGCTTTTTCAATAACAAAATAATTTCGTCACAGTGAACAAAGTCACGTGACCAATGACATCATCGCCCTTAGTCTTGTACAATAATTAGTTTATGGTAAGACTTATTTCTAGACAACATGGGGGTCTTGCTGCCCTCAAACTGACCAAGTTATTTGGGATTGATGATTTTCCAGCTGCAAAGGGAAGGTTCTTATTATAATTATATATTGTTTTTTAATTATTATTATTATTATTATTATTGTCCGCCTTTAAGATTTATCAGATATTTAGATTTTGAATTTATCGAGATTTTTAATGTTCTCAGCAAAAAAAAGGGAAAAGCATTATAAAAGTAAACTATTATTACAAATTATAATAGGATGTAAGCATTTTATTCATCAAAATTGTATAAGCATACCACTTGTTTCTTGACTCCTTAATTTCGTTTTTTTAATGTTTATTTTTTTACTGATTATGTGAGATAAATAAAATTATTATTATTATTATGATTATTGCCAACGAGCCAGCCGAGCGAAGACGCTCGGCTGGCGAGGCGGCAGAGAATAGTGCGGCGCGAAGAATTGCTTTTGCAAAAAAATTCTCGATCGGCCTTTGAAAGTGTAAGTGTAAGTGTAAGATGTAACAATGGCTCAGTTTGAGCCAATTGCAAGGACAGAACTACTCGAGCCATTGTAGTTTTTAGCCAATCAGGAGGCGCGTTACATCTAGAATTGTCTCGTGGAATATCATTGTTTTCTTTGCTGTTGTGTTTATCCAACTGTGAACAATAGACCATTTTACAGTTGTTGGCAAAGTGACCTGGCCTCTGACTGGCAGCGAGGCTGGAGTTGACCTTGTTTTGATACAGACCTCTCTGCTTTTATTGTGCAAATCAAGTTGTTCTCATGCTAACTAGTTTACATTTACATGAGAAAAGCTTGAAGGTCTGTATCAAAGCAAGGTCACCTCCAGCCTCGCTTGCATTCATGGCCAGGTAACTAAGCACACAACTGTAAAATGGCCTATTTCATAGTCTCAGAACATATCGAACCAGCGTGTTTCCTCTCTCACTTTATCGAAATGAAAGTTCAATTGGGGAGCGTACCCTTTACAAAACTCTTCTTCTAATTCGAATATTGAGGAAAACTGTTAGACAAGAGCAAATCCAAGACACAAAATCGACACGAAACCGAACCAGCGTGTTCACCACAGAATTGAACGAGCGTGTTCATGAATCGAAACAGTGTATTCCTTCTCTGTTTACCTATATCGAACTGAAAGTTCCATCGGGCAGCTTTTTTGGAAAGATTGTGTTCACCAGTCGAACCACTAGAGCAAGTCCAGTGTTGAAATCTCGAACTGAAGGTTGAGTCGGCAGTGTTTCCGAACAGAACTGAACAGAACTGAACGAGCGTGTTTATCATACAGTCGAATCCAGTGTTCAAAACACAAAGCGGATCTGTTTTGCCACAGAATTAAACGAGTCGTGTTCACCAATCAAGCTAGCGTGTTCACTTTCACTTTGACTTTGCCCATCATATTGAACTGAAAGTTCGACCGAGCAGCGATACATTCCAATACTCTTGATATTTAGGGATTGCGTGAAGAACGTTACCGGCCGGTAAACGGGTTATAATTTTCTCTCGGTAATGTTTGTAACAGAAGAGAACCAAAAATCCGTTATGCTGTATTAATAAACCCCTTATTATAGCGCAAATTATTCCCTCGTTGGCACTCTATCGATAGGTATACCTAGTTATTATTATTTATTTTTTATTGCAAGTTGTGTTAGTAATGTTTAATCGTAAGTTACGTTAGCACTGTAAGTAGAGTACATAATTTTTGTGTAGTGTAATGTTATAAATAGAAAAATAAGTTGTTCATTACAGTCAAGAACTTCATGGTTTAAAATGAGTCAAAATTTTTATAGCATGTCGAAGCTAAGAGAATTCGTCTACTACAAAGCTAAAACATTTAGAATCGCTTGGCATTTCTGAACAAATATCTACAACAAGCAACTTGTGCTGTACGTCTTTAAAGGCCCATTTTCATCCTTAATGCAACGCGGTCGTTTGTTTCTGTTTTGAAACCGATCTATTGTTAAATGACGCACTCTTATTGGCCATCTATTTTTATCGGCTTGTATTCGACGGGAAACATTCAAAGCTTCGCGCGGTGTTTAGTCTGTGCCACATTGCCCGGCTTGTTTAATTCCAGTTATAAGTATTGGTTCTTCATGGAAGTGGATGAATCCATTAACAACGATGAATCCCAGCAACGAAACGTTTACGGGTCGTTAATTGATGGTGTACACACCACAGAGATGTTTGTGCCAAGCCGCACATATGTACAAGTTGCACTAGCAACAGAGTATTTTAGAAATACCGGCAACTGATGGAGGATCGAAACCACAGTGAAACCATGGTCTTGCCTGAACTAAGCCGAACAATGGCATATACAACACGCAACACAGTCAACAGACTTGCGTGTAAAAAGCTGTATTTGAATCATGTGGTGTCGAACATCGAGCTCGAGAAACAGAAGCTCGATCAGATATATGCAAACAATATAAGAACGTCTAGACAACTGTATAGCTTTCTCAAAGTAAAGCTACGGCGTCTCCGAAGAAAAACGTACGAGGGCAAATATGATATCCGTGATAAGAATCTACATACTGTACTTGCATGCGGTTTTAATCAAACGGCCGGGCCCGGCGTCACAATATATGATGCAAGTAAGCAACATGTTCACGGTAAATTTCTTATTTTGTCTCGAAAGCAACTTCTTGGAGACATATCTTGCATTAGAAATGAGCCTAAACAATGCATAAACAAATGGTAAATTACAGAGGTGTCAAACTCGGTAAAGCGACATGCCGATAACAGCGGAAACCATGCAGACCTATGAGCTCTAAACTTTGCTATAGCACAGTCTAACGGCTCAGCTCTACTAAAAATTCCTCTTTACAACACAACATGAAGTGCCCTTCATAAACACGAGTGAAGCAACAAAAAGGTCGAGAGACCGAACAGAGAACAGTAATGTACAAATGTCACGAACCGTAGGAGTCGTGTAGGCTAGTCAACTTCATTTTTGATTTTACACTCTTCACTGGACAAAATTTACGAATATATACAGAATATGTACAAAATACTTTCAGAAATATAAAAAATGACAACAGGAGAAAGCATTTACAGCAAGAGGATGAAACATATTCCAAGGATTGCTTTGGGAACAAGCGATGCAAGTTAGCTCGGAAAAATTCGGTAATCACGAAATTCAGGATCAAGGTATCACGGCGCGCAGTGCATCAAGGGTGAAAATGGGCCTCTAAGAAATAGAACTTCTTTCTCAAAATCGCCTTAATTACAATTTCTCATATTTTAAACAATTCAAACAAATTCAAATTCTACAGAGAGCCATTCCATGGCTGTTCTTTCTTTGGCAGCAATTCAGTACATCTACAAGTATATATAAAATACTTGTTAAACAACCCTTATCCTCACCAACAAAATGGTTCATTCGCTCGTCGGCATTTACTGATAGGTACTACTAGTTTTACTACTACTAGTTAACATACACAGCTAACCCAAAAGCAACAGGACGCAAAATTCAGGCGTTCAAAGCGTTGTTGTGTTAGAAATTTTTAATATCTAAATTCATGTCATTTTCAGCTTTTAGCAGGGGAAGGTTGAGAATGAGAATAAAATATTCGCTGTCCACGCGCTATTTAAGTCCTTATTTTGGATTTTCCATACACACCGGCATTACATGACATGACATAGTTATATAGCTCCCCTTGGGGCTAGTTTGCTTCCATAACGAGCGTTTGAAAGCGGACGTCAGAAATTTTCCAGACGTACTTGATCTTGGTTGTAACCCAGGGTTAATTCTTAGTTTATTACTACGCATTAAACTCCATCATAAAAGAGGACTTAATTACTACAGTTGGTTTTGCGCTTTCCTCGAATCTCGGTGAAATTTTTCCCTCGGGTCCAATGATGAAGTGAATAATATCAAGAAACTCAACCAACAAATGCGTTTTCGCTACCGTCAATCAAGTGTTCGGCGGCTCCTCCCAGCTTCCGACTACTGCCTAGCGCGCGGTAATCAAATCAAATCGTTGAGCTTAGTTCAGACAACATAGTCGGAAGCTGGGAGAAGCCGCCGAACATTTGATTGACGGTAGCGAAAAACGCATCTGTCGGTTGAGCTTTGAATTTTAGAGTCTGCATATCATTGAAAGGCACAGTCAAGATTGTATTTGCTACATGAGTGCTAACGATTCGTAAGCTGGTGGTACCTTTTTTTCGGGGAATCAAGAGGCCGATTTGGACAGTTCCTTCTCTTATGTCCCAAACCTCCACAAATATGACAGGTAGCTGTATCAATAAATCTGGAAAAAATCAATCAGAATTAAGATAGGTCTCACGCCCTTGTTCTGGACAATAATTTGTAAACTGAAGAAAATGTAACACTGTAACTGTAATGTAACACACTAAAGAATAGCCCTTGAGAATTTAAAAAGCTTTACTAAAAATGGCCCAGATTATAATACACTTAGTGTTCTCAGGCCAGTAAACTACCTGTATTAAACTTGCTCAAGCAGGTAAGAATGATACAACAGAACTTCCGTAACTGATAAAATATAAGAGTTTCCAGATTCGTAATCAAATCCGCTTCTGCTTCACATACATGAACAGACTTTGCAGTGTCATAATAAACAGTGGGATTATACCTCTTACACCGGTGTCCTTCAATTTCACAGCGATCACAAGTCATGCAGTGCTCACGGCCTGTGAAGAGGTAAAAGAGTTCAAAACAAGCCGGCAATTGTTCTTTCTTTTTTCTAACGACTAAGCAATAGGACAAAACGCCTCATAAATACAATATCAACTATTGCACAGCCTGATGTACGTCAACTGGATGTTCATGTTTGTTTGCTTCCTTTCTTCCTTGTTTGTTTTCTTGTTTGTTTGTTGGTTAGTCTCTGTGTTTGTGTACTGAAGTCTCTTACAAGACGTGATGATGATGTTCAATTACAGTAGGCAGGTACCCAACTACAAAAAGTTGCAATTGAACAACCGCCGGATCGCGTGCTGATTACGTGACAAATATGCGCGTGAAGAACCGACGATCAAGAATGTGATCAGGTGTGATTAGGAAATAGTATTTGGACCGAGTGGAGTAAAATTCTTATACCTAATCGTACCTTTTTGGTACACTTCGGCGGCATATCAGGCGAGTGCTGGTCGAGCCATCGTTGGTTTGTCGAGCCAAAGTATCCATGGCGAGACTAAACGAGCCCGATATGCCGCCAAAGCGTACCAAAAAGGTACGATTAGGTATTTACTGAACCCAAATTCGGCCAAGTGAGCATGATACCATACATGTAGTCATATCAAGTGACTTGATATCACAGGATACCGGGACAGTACCGGATACCGGGACAGTAGATACGACTCCTGATTAGCTAATTGCGAATTTGGGTACGGTAAAGGAAGTAATCGCACGATTAATGGGGTAATAGTTACCTGGCTTAACACATATGCCACACATGTCACAGTGAACATATTGCCTTCCATCCTAAGGAAATAAAACAATGCTCAGAATCATGTTCTTGTAGTAATGACTCATTAGTGATGAGACAAAACACCAGAAAGGCATTTTGAGGAAAGAACACTAAGTATTACAGGGTATCTTTCTTCGTGCACTGCTTTATGGATTCATTACCTTTGACATACAACCTCTGCATTTTTCACAGTGAACATTTTCAGGTGCTACACATCTGTTACAGTTCTTGCAAAACCTGAAAATGACAACAAACAGATTTATTCTGACACCTAATATGTATAGAGGTAAAAAGCTAATTATTTACATACGAACAATAAAAAATAACCGTATGCGAAAAAGAAGTGTAAATAAGAGGTGAAAAGAATAAAAAACTATAAAAGTATAAAAGTGTTAAGTAAACAGCTTTGCACGGATAGAATCGCTCTGTTTGTTTAATTTTGGCTGAAGGTCCCGAATAAAAAACATTTCAAAAAGCAAACAATCGAACTTGTTCGAGCACTTTCTCAGGACCCTAAAGTTCTTTGTGATTTCACTTGGCTCCTTCCCATGTTGCTCTCTCACATGGTTGCCGATTACTGAGCGTTTGTGTTCCTCCACACGTTGATGTAGGTGTCGGCTTGTAACATAATCTGCATCACACAGATCACACTTATATAAATATACAACGTTTTGCTGGTTGACAATTGGAGGTTTAGGTTCTTTAGCTTTAAGCTCATCTTTGATCTTGCGGCTTGTAAACACAGGATGTACCTCGGTATTTATCTTTCGGCTAAGGTCACTAAGTTGCTCACGTAGTTTGTCTGCTGATATCTGATCTTTGAAGGGCAGGGGTATTCTAACGGGAATTTCGCCTGATTGTTGCGGGTGGCGTGTGTTCCCCGTCACCTTCACTTCAACGAAAACCTTGATGGTGTTTTGTATAAGGGGCTCTGGATAATGCAAACACGTGAAGATCACCCTTAAGCATTCGTATTCTTGATGAAACAATTGCCAGTTTGAAGAAAGTTTAAATGCGCGGTTCAGCATTGTTTTTAACAAGGAATGTTTGTACTTGATATGAACGTGGCTATGGTAATGCAGAAGTAGCCCAGTATCTGTTTCATCAAGAATACGAACGCTTAAGGGTGATCTTCACGCAAAAACAAACAGAGCGATTCTATCCGTGCAAAGCTGTTTACTTAACACTTTTATACTTTTATAGTTTTTTATTCTTTTCACCTCTTATTTACACTTCTTTTTCGCATACGGTTATTTTTTATTGTTCGTATGTAAATAATTAGCTTTTTAGCTCTTTCCATTGTTTCAGAAATTGTATATATGCGGATTCTTTATTCCATGAACCTTAACTTGAGAATGACCGTGGAGCAGTTGAAACGTCGTTCATATTTTTTATCGCTTGCTTTTATAACAAAATGTTTTAGTAAGAATTTATTACTACCTAATATGTAATACAGTTTGACCATATATGTTTCAAATGCGAAAAAAGCCTGAACAGAATTCAGGCTTCACCGGGATTCAAAGCCAAGACCTGAATGATACCGCCGGGTGCAGAACCACCTGAGCCATCAAGCCAACTGGTCACGCTGTGAGCGCGTCGCGAGTTCGTAAGAGACCAGTAGATGGTGAAGATATGTATCGTAAACACCAGCAAATAAGCGGCACCTTTTAACTAAAAATTTTCCTAACAAATCGGGGTGCAGCTTGTCTGCGAGAACATTGAGGTAAATTTGCATAAATTGAAACGTTACATCGAAACTTTGTAAGCCTGCATGAATAGCAAACTAGTAAGAACTTTATAGAGCTATAGCAGAGTACGCATTGATTATTGCTTTTGCAAGTTTGTTTGACTTAGAATAAGCATGAGCTTACATTCCTTGCTGTTAAACAGTGCTAAACCTTCTTGCTTAACGGAAAAGAAAGGAAGGAATCTAAAGATTTCATGTGTCACTTTTTTCGACCATTCTGACTCCAAAATGGCAGATCGTGGTCACGATTCATGGTGTGCATAATCAACCATTTCTTGCTCCGAAACAATGGAGTTTTCAACCAAGAAAAGCATATCACCGTATTCTACCATAGTTATAGTTTGTTTTTAAGACGTCGCTCCTCCTACCATTTTCTTGCTATATTCGTCTAAAGTTTGACATTTTTTGGTGGTAAACAAGACAGCACTATCGCCGAACACCATGGGAAACCTAGTTGTTTTCATGGTATTTGTATCTTTTTAACTCGATTTATTTTTTGCAGTTGTAAGGTTACATTGATGTTATTGGTTTTACGTCTGGTGCCTTGTAAATTACTGCATTTATACAAATTAATATGAAGACATATTGATCATCGCAGTTATGCACACAACTCAAGCAGTTGTGAAATTATGTATGTTATTATGTATGTGAGTTCGTAATATACCCGTAGATGATGAAGAATACAAAAGAATATTTGAAAGGTCGTGTATTTGAACTGCGGAGAAAGATATGAAGACATGACTGATCATCGCAGTTATGCACACAACTTAGTGGTTTGTGAATTAAAGCCTGAAGAAATTTCAGGCCCGAACGAGATTCGAACCCATGAGCTCTGCGATACCGGTGCAGTGCTCTACCAACTGAGCTATCAAGCCATGTGGGAGCTGGTCAGTATGTGAGTTCGTAATATACCCGTAGATGATGAAGAATACAAACGAATACATGAAAGATCATCTCTTTGAACTGCGGAGAAAGATATGAAGACATGATTGATTATCGCAGTTATGCACAAAACTTAAGCAGTTGTGAAATTGAAGCCTAAAAAAAATTAAGCGATGTTCAATACGTATTCGTTTGTATACAAATGAATGTTATTCAACCAGGCTACTGACTCTAACTATTCAAGGATCGATAGCCTCCTTGTAATTTATATTGCACAATTTATCTAGGCATAGTCAATATTTCTTTGCAATTGTTGTTCTCAACAGAGATCAGAGTATACAGAACTGACTTCCTGGTGGAAATTAATACCTGATGTTATAACCAGGAGCAAAATCATTATTTGATGCCCTATTCTCTCCAAGGACAGACCAGGATTGAGAAGTGACCATTTTAGAATTTTAGTGTGGTATTGACAATATATATAAGACAATATATTTAAATCATCATAGCTACTGAAAGATGTATGATTTCAGAGCACTGATAGTTGGGTACATGTAGTAAGCAACCATTCCTTCTGACAAACCAAAATACCCTCATCATTTATGAAAATGTCTTCTGTTCATAATATATCAAGGACTATCCTTTGGGGTACCTTCATGTCCTAGCTGGAGTGCTTTCTAAGTTTGGTCATCAAATTGAGCCTTCTCTTTCTCTTCCCGGCTCACAATGTGAACTAACTAGCTATGATACTGGAATTTTGTGTAAATATGCAAAAACAATATTCACTGTCACAAAGATTAAAATCAGAATTTGTAACAGTTAGATGTAAAGCCTGGTTTCTATTGCTGGCGTACTTCTGATGACCTGATTTATAGGTATTTTTGCAGAGTATTAGAAATTAAATGAGAGTTTTACCCCATTGACCAGTAATGAAAGAGCCGGTGCACAGACAATTTTTCGGCAGTAACCTAACATGTACAGTTAGGTACTGCACAATACTCTCAACTATGATACATATATGACATATATTCTGATTAACTAAACTATCTCTTTTCAGTTCACTGTAAAATAATAAAGTATAATTTTCGAGCCATAAGCAAAAATGTAAACAATAACACGCAATCAGAACAAATTGCATTCAAGCTTTCGTATGCTGAATAATTATATCATTGGCTGAGAAGCGTAAAGCTGCAGTACTCGGGAAGAAAAATGATTCAAGTATTGATAAACGTTACAAAGCAGCAGGATATACAGAGGAAATAGCTGCAAATATCCATCTGCGTGTGTAGGATTGATCGATCGATCGCACGTGGACTCATCTTCACTCTGGAACTCGGTCGCAAAAACCCTACGTTTTTATAGTTTCCATCGATCATCACGGTGTAGGTAAGGTAATCCAAAGAGTTCTGGAGCAGAATAACGTTCAATGTTCAGCATTTACACCGAAACGACGAAAGAAATTCTGCTTTTAACGTCTCTTCGGCCGCCTTTCCAGAGATCCGAACAGCATAAGAGATCGTGTAAACTTAAGCACATTGTAATATTTACTCATAATGCAGTTCCCCTTCCTTCTTGCTGAAACACCGTCAACCTCAACCAAGCACTCACTACCTATAATACCAATCAGCATTGTTGCGCACTCTTGAAGCTTGTGGGGAACCTTCGTCGAAACAGCTTTACACAAAAGATCGTATACTTCAACTGCATTGCAGTAAAGTACGGAGTTTAGGCAAAAATCCTGCAATTGAAATATCTTTCATACATTCACTTGTTGTCTACACAACTGGGATGATCTTTAATATCCTTAAGTATGTAATACAGTTGGCCGTTATAGGGAGAAATTAGAGAAAATCAAAGGGCTCTTGGAGCCAGCTCATTCATGTTAGCAAACACTTCATAATTATTCTTACACGCATTTTAAAGAGAAATTTACTACCATTTTGTATTTGACTATTTGTAATGTGCGCTGAAAATATTTCACGTGACATTTCTATCCTTATAGGAAAACAGACAAAACCCCCTTCATACAATTTCAACTGTTTTTTTTCTTCAAACCCACTTATTTACAGATAAATTTTCACGGAGGACTACTATCCATCCGGGTATTTTCCGCGGACGGGCACTATGGGCTGATAGTGTCCCTCCGCGGATGAACACTATCGCGTCACGTGATCAATTTAAACCAATAAGAATCGGAGAAAATTTAATGGTGAACTAGAATGTTTAAATAGTGCCCGTCTGTGGAAAATACCCGGATTGTTAGTAGTCGTCCGTGAAAATTCATCTGTTAACAAGCGGGTTTGTAGAAAAAAACAATTGAAATTGTATGAAGGGTTTTGTCTGTTTTCCTATTCAAATTTTTCATTTGGCTTTCACGGCTTTCATCTCAAAAAGTTGAAAATAGTTTGAAGTCTGATTGATTTTTGAACTAGCGCACGGAAAAAAATTTAGTGGTGGACAATAAAGACAATAGAGTGTTTGTGTCTCGGAACTATCGATCTGATAGTTGCCCCTTGGAAATTTGATGTTCTTAAAACTAGCATATTTGCCCTCGAACCTTCGCTTCTCGGGCAAGTATTTGTTTTAAGAACATCAAATTTCCGCGGGACAACTATCGGCCGATAGTTCCTCGACAGAAACACTCTATTGTTTAATTAGTATGAATCTACTAGCGCTCTACCATAAAAGCCGTTCTCATGATGTATTCCGTTTATAGAATAAGTCAAATTATTCTCGCATTTTGATTGGTTCTCCCCTACGATCTATGTAACAATTATATAACAACCCAAGTTATTCTCGCATACTGATTGGTTCTTGCCTATGATCTATTAGAGGACAGATGCACGATTGACGTCATCATTAGAAAGCTCTTCCCTCTGTGGTTTAAAATGGCGAAAAGGTTTGAGAATTTAGATAATATTTTACATGATTGAGCAAAAGATATGTACAAAAAAGGCATTGAACAGGTACGAGAAGCATAGTCTAGCAAGAAAAAGGAAGATAAAGCCATTTCTCTAGTTATATAGTTATATAGAGCGTTTTCAGTCCGTGACCAGCATCCATGCAAATTTCTTGGAACAAAAGGAAGTGTTTACATAAGAAAAGAGTTCAACTCCCAAAGGGTTTATTTGGTACACCAACATGGCCGCCGTTTCATTGTTTTGGAACACCAATATGGCTGCCGTGACGTCATGTGAAAACGCTCTATAGTTATATAGTTGGCGTATCTGAGACATTTTTAAATATTGGTTTTCTGTCCTGATCATATTTTTGTTCTCTGATTTTTTCTAATATTTTGCGCTCAGATTTTTCCAATACTAAAACCAAAATTTGAATCTTATACTTGACAATCAAATATAGGATCCTAAATTGAAACCAAATCTATAACCAAATCTTTAACCAAATTTATAACCAAAACTAATACTAAAGAAATAAAATAAAATATTGAATCTTAAATTGAAACCAAATCTATAACCAAAACTTATAACCAAATCTTTAACCAAAAATTATACTAAAGACATAAACCACTCTTAAAAATCAAATATGGAATCGGAGTTAGAACCAAAACCAAAACCCGGGATATTGGTCTGGAACTAAATATTAAAACAAATATAAAAATAAAATATATCATTATAATATAGAATGAGTAAAATATCAAATTCAGAAAAATATTCATCTGTTTTATGGTTGAGAAAACAAAGAGATGGTGTAATAGGTGCACTTGAAGAACAAATTGGAGAATTAATATGTGGGAAAAAAAGAATTGATGAATTAATTAAGATTGTTAATGATTTAGTTCGTTTAAATGATGAAATATATGATATTGAAATGGATTCAGATTTGGATTGTGAAAAACCATATTCAGAAAAATACTCATCAGTTTTATGGTTGAGAAAACAAAGAGATGGTGTAATAGGTGCAGTTGAAAAACAAATTAGAGAATTGAAATGTGGGAAAAAAGAATTGAATTAATTAAGATTGTTAATGATTTAGTTCGTTTAAACAATGAAATATATGATATTGAAGCGGATTCAGATTTAGATTGTGAAAAACCATATTCAGAAAAATATTCATCAGTTTTATGGTTGAGAAAACAAAGAGATTGCGTAATAGGTGTACTTGAAAAACAAATTGAAGAATTGATATATGAGAAAAAAAGAATTGATGGATTAATTAATATTGTTAATGATTTAGTTCGTTTAAATGATGAAATACGTTTTCATATCCAAATTTAATATAAATCTATTATAATATATATAAATGAAATTTTTTAAAACATTAATCAAAGAATTTTTAGCAATTGGGAATTATTTATTCTGATTTTTCTTTATGTTGCTGTAATTGTTTAATACGAAAATGCCCATATGCATAACTTAATATAAATCTATTATAATAGATATAAATGAAATTTTTTTAAACATTAATCAAAGAAATTTTTAGTAATTGGGATTTATTTATTCTGATTTTTCTTTATGTTGCTGTAATTGTTTAATACGAGAATGCCCATATGCATAACTTGTTTTTCCATCATCTAAGATATATCTTTTATCATCGAAACAGCTAAGTGATACTTTATATATTTCATAACTTCCAAGCTCATGATTCTCACTTCTAATTGTTTTCATTTTGTGATACATTTGCTCATTATTGAACAAAGTATTTTTATAATTATCATGTGTTATATCTTTATTGATTGTATTCTTTTTTATTCCTTTTGCAGTTTTTCCTCCTTTCTGATTATCTTTCATATAGCTGTACATCTTTGATCTCAAACCAACCAATTCAGTGATTGGTATTCCAGCTGCTTCATCTTTGAACTTCCCAATGACTTTTTTATTTTTATTATCAAAGTATGGCGAGTCTTCTGGATAATCACTATTGTCAAATTTATCTTTATCATTCCAAAAATCTTTATAAACGTCTTCAGCTTCAATTTCTTAAGTCAAGCTGTCTGTATCCGTAAATAGTAATTTGGCTTTCTCTCCATATTTCGGTTTAATATAATTATAATGAAAATCATACATCAAAGTCTTACTCAAATCCAAGATGCACATGCCAACATAAGCGGGTCTGTTAAGAGTTAGTGTTTCTTTTATTTTGTGTACAGCCACTAAATTCTCATTGAATATCTTACTACTAACAAATGTTGGTTTACTCGCAAGTTTTAACAGCTTCTTCTCATCAGTCACCAATCTTACATCTACTCGTTTTCTGATATTTTCCATTGTTTTACCAAATACACTATTATTCATTAGCTTGAAGAAGTCTTTCTCAAAAGCATTTTTCGCATTTTTTCGTTTTTCAGTATTGAAATCAATATATTGTTTCAACCATGGTGATTGATCAAACTCTAAAACTCGATGCACTTTCGTCACTTTCAAACCAAGATCAATATATAATTGAAGGTTTCTATAATGTAGAACATATCTTTCTTTCTTTTTCAATGTTGGTATAAGCTTGTGCACTAATCCTATTGATATATTATATTTATCAGCAATTTTTTTGCAATACAGTGTACTTAGACAACATATCGTTTTCAACTTTTACTTTTTCTGGTGCAACTGGGTAGTCATTATGAAGATCATGTAACTCTTTTGGATACTCAAAATCTACTTCTGCAATAAAACCCTTATTATTATCTTCTTTATACTGAGTAAAATTTATCTTATCAATCTGTTTTTGTTTCATCCATTTGAATCCACCTGTTGGTAGATACTGACTCATAGCCCAGCCGTATAAGTTATTAGCATCAAGATACATTATATACTTTGTGGGCGCCTTCTCATCATATTCCTTCATGTATTTATTGTTTGCTTTTCCATAACGATTGGCTATATAGCTGATACCACCACGCAGACCCTTTTCAATGAACTGGAACATATCAATATCAGTCATAAGCTCCAATTTGATTTCAGTCATCTTTAACATTGCATCCCATGATAAACCTGGAGATGTGAAATAATGACATGGATCCAGTTTACAGTATTCAAGACAAGTTTTTCTGAAGTTTTCAAATACATCTGCAAAAAGAAGGACATCAGATGCAAGGTAAAAGTTATGATAATCACCCATGTTTTTACAAGAGAATGTATTCCAAACATCTTGAGCATGTTTATAGTCTTCATCTGATATATGTTCATTGTTTAATATGCTGTAGAATTCTTCTTTTGACGGCAACTTTTCATTGAATTTATCAAAACTATCCATGTAATCATATGGATATACTCCTTTTCTGACCATTAGATCGAGCTCTTTACCCTCAAATACTTCAGAGGTATATTTTAATGCTTCTTTTGGTAGATTACTAACAAGTTTTTCAAGGCTGGAACTCATGAATTGGAAACTGTCAAGAAAAGTTAAATGATTACCAAGCATGAAGGCCATATACTTTTCCATATTGTTGGGTATGACATTGATATTCATTTGACATTTTTCACCTTTCTTATTTATATACGCATTATTCTTAACTAGTTCACCAATTTCTTGCATTATGAAATGAGAGTCATAACCTCTTAGATTATGAAATATAACAGGTATTTTCACTTCTTCTGGTTTTACTTTGAGTTTTAGATTACATTCTTGATGGGCTGAGCCTCTGTATTTACCAGTAATATGACAATGATCTCGTACTCTAATATCTTCATCAGTATATTTTTTATTACAAATATGACATTCTTCAGCTTTTTTGAATTCTTTCTCATTCTCTTTTGTCATTCTCAATGGTTTATTGAATTTTTCTTTCATGACGTTTTTACAATATTTAACTTCTTTCAACATGAATTCCATGAATTTGTATACAGCATTCTTACCTTTGTACAATCTTACCTCTTTACTGTACTTATCATCATAACAACAAACTACTTTATAACCAAACCCGCAATCTGTATGTTTTTGATATGCTTCAGTATACGATTTGTCATTGTTGGGTTGACAGTTGGATATCTTTTCAATGATAGCCTCAAAATCAGCATATATCACAAATGGAACAGGTTGTTTTTTGTGGAAATTATTAAAACTCAAGACATTGAAGACAAAACATACAAAAATGTTTCCTATGTTGATGTTTTGTTTGATTAAACATAAAACGGTTGAAATCTTTCATCAAAACATAATGTTTATTTTCATTTTCAGTTCTCAATAACAATTCCATATGATCTTCAAATTTTTCTTTTGATGTATAAATGGGATATGGTTTTTTATTTTCATATCCGAATACATTGATATTGATTTCATTTTGTTTTTCAATTTTATTATACTGTTTGGTTGTAACCGGAAATTCAATCCCATCGTAATTTAATTTGTTAATATATTGCCTGTCTGATTTTTTAATTCGTTCTGAATGCACATCTTGTGGGTTCAAATGTCTTATATGACACCATCTGAAACATTGATTATCTTCAGTTTTTATATTAATTAATCCCTTCATGTTACTTCTAAGTTCTGTTGGGAGTTTGATATATGAAGAGCCACCTAGTGGTAAATATGTAACAATATTGAGATGGTGACTATCAACGGATATAATGGTCAAACCAGAACCTCAATATTTGTTCTTTTGTTAATTGTAACGAATCATGAATATCATAATTATTTTTGATAGTTTGAGGTTGACTATTGAAGTATGCAATTTTCTGCTCATTATTCTCTATTTTTTTGAATGTTACTTTTAGTGTTTCAACAAATTTAACACCACGAACAGCTGAAATTAAATTCCTGATATGATGCTCAATAGCTTTTCTAGTGTTTTGTAGTTGTAATAATGGATCTTTTTCATTTTTTATGCTTATTTTATAATTCTCTACATAACCTTTCATAGCTTTATCAACTAGCTCTATCTTAGTCCTAGATGAAGGTATAGGTTTCTCAGTTCTAGGTAATGGGATTGGTTTAAAATCATCCCTAAATTCCAAAGGTGGAAGAATTATATTGTCTTCATACTCCTGTACCATTTGTTTGACACTCTTCCTTGGTATAGGAATTGGCTTATCCCTGAATTCCAAAGGTGGTTGTATTATATTACGTTTTGTTGATAGCTTCTTCATTTCCAAATTTTGCTTCAACAATAATTTAATTAATTGAGATTTTGATAATTTTGATAAATCATCTTTTTTCATTTCTTTCATTATATTTGTATTAGATAATATTTTTTGTTTATTAACCCGAGGGTCGCAGCTTTTGGGGGTAGCTCGAAAGCTGCAGAGTTTATTCGTATTTGCGATCATTTCTGATATTACTGGAGACGTGCCAAACCTTTAAGTATATTTTAGGACAAAATATACTATGTGATTTATAGTATTTTTATGAAAATTATGATTGAAAAGTGCATTTATTATTGTCATCCTGCTTGTGGATATTATGATAAAAATATGTTACAGTGTTATATCAGCAAACTTTTTTACATGAAAATATACTATGTAATTTACTGTATTATCATCATCCTACAGCTGTAAAACACCATCATCATCACAATCTAGCTTATGATATTTCAATAAAAGTTTTTTTTATAAAATATTGTAAAAATAGCCAGAAATAATAGTTTTGGCTATCCATACTGAATAATGGAAAAGTATGAATAATATATAATCACATAAACAAAAATAATTTATCAAAATTGTCAAAATCTCAATCACTGCTACCAACACCAAACCCCAAATGCTGGTAGCCAAAAACAATAATGTTCTTGGTCACCAATAGATAGCAATAAACCAGACTATTTCTGTATTACCTACAATATATGTTACATAAATATCACTTTATATCATTATCATATTTTTATTACATCCTTCATTGGAATCCAGCTATTAAATTCATCACTATATCCCTTCCACTTTATCAAAGCTTGTTTCTTCTTATGATCCCTACGAATGACCTTATCAATGCGGAATACGTCCTGTTTGGCTTTTAATAATTCAGGTTCATGGAAACTCCCTTCTATAGTCTCATCATTTAGATCCTTTATTTTATATGTTATTGGATTAGTGTATTGAATCTTATCAACTGTGAATACTTCTTCTGTCCAATTTGGTGTATAACCCTTATCGAACACATTCCGTTTGTACTTGGATATTCGGACCTTATCACCTATTTTAAATTTTGGCTTCTGCTTTGATGTTTCCATATCACCATATAGATTAAAGTAAACAGTTCCTTCATTCTTCTTATTGGATGCTTCTGTGGGTGTCATTTTGATGCTTGAATGTTTGGTATTATTATACTGTTTCAATATTTTAGGTAACATATCGAGATACATTGTATTACCTTGAACTGTGAACTGTTTCCACATTTTGGATTTAATCGTTCTATTCCATCTTTCAACCACTGATGACTTCTCTTCATTCTCAGTTGAGTACATATATATCCCATTTTTCTCTAATAGGTCTTTCACATGTTTGTTGTAATATTCTTTACCATTATCAACCCATAAATACTGTGGTTTTCTACCTTCCTTGAATATTGTTTTAAATGCTTCAGCAACAGATTCACCTTTCTTATCCTTCAATGGTACAATCCAACCGTATTTACTGAAAACATCAATAATCATTAGAAGATATCGGTAACCTTTATTCCATTTACTGAACTGTTGCATTTCAACTAGATCACTTGCCCATATTTCATCAATATGATTTGTGATTACACGCCGCCGAGTGTAATTACGTTTTATGGGTGTATGTAATTCATCAGCTAATTTTTCTTGCCAGTTTTCTTCACTTGACGGCTTTTTCCGTATTTTGGCTTTTTGACGCCCATTCCCAATTTTGACTTAGCTGCAATAGCATTGCGAGCTATTGTATGTCCCCATTGTCTTTCTTTCCAAGGAATAGCATCAAGAGCCTTAACCATTTTACGATCTGCATCATTCTTACATTTTACTTGGTTACTTTTTGGTTTGTTTCCACAAACTGAGTAATCAACATCATGTTGCATGCTTACAGCATCTGTTCTACCAGTTGGTTGTTGATATACATGTATCTCAAGTATCTGACCAGTGTTGGGATCATACCTTAACTGCTGATCAAGAGGGTTTCCAGGACCTGTATATTTATGTCCAGGCATCACAAAATCTTTCTTTGGCGCAACTTTTAATATAGCCTTATGTATATCTATTGCACAACCAGTTGGTGATATATTTTTAGACATATTTAATGTGAAACTGTCAAGGACTTGATCTAAATATTTGTTTGCAACATTTTTTATCTTCTTCTTTGCATAATCTGATTTGATAGCTTTTGCAACACCCTTTCGAGCAAGGTAAGCCCCAGAATTAGCCAAACCTTTCAAAGCAATCTCACTAAGAGAATGACTATCATGAATATCAAACAAAATGCCCCCAGCTAGTGAGGGCTCAATCAGTTCCCCTGTTTAACGAATTTAGTCTTTGTTATCCCACATTCAGCACATGTGCATTTCATCATAGTTCGACCATTTTTGGCTTTGACATATCTTTCACTGCCTGGAACACATTCAGTTTGCTTCTTCTGTTTTACACAATATGATTTCACCATTATACATATATGTTAGATATTTTTGAAATAATGTTTAATGAATCTGTGATTGACACTGGTGTCTGACATATCAAATTTGGAATTGTGTATTACATCAAGAATGGATCTTCCCTTCTGTCTTTCAAGTAGATAGTATAGACACCAATAACCACATTATACTGAATCACGTTCTTGTATCTCATCTCCTGAATATTCTAATTGTTTTCCACTGGTAGCCATGTATTTTTTAACCTCTTTTGGCATCATTAATCCAAAGGAGTCAAAGTATTCACAAAATCTGTTAAAATTTCTATAAGCTACCCAATGTGTACCAGGTCCAATATGGTTATCAAGATTGACTATCCCACATTCTTTGTTTTTGATTTGTGTTGGTAATACACCTTTACTGAAAACACCTCTGAAATGCTTTATACTAAGTTGTTTTACCCATTTATTCAAATTGTGATTTGATAATGGTTCATTAATGGAATGTTGTTGAATGGACTTTGTGGGCCTAATAGAAGACCTTGTCCTTTTTTTTACCTAAATCGATTTGGTTTCGATAGTCATCCCAACTACCAATGACTGGAGGTGGTTGATATGTGATCATTCTCTTGTTTTTCCCTTTCCCTTTCGTTTTTAGAGGAACATATATAGGTATCGATCTTTTTGGTCTTGATTTTTCAACATGCAAACCACTACCAGTCAAAGCTTTCAACACCATGGGAATCCCAATACTAGCTAGCAGAGTTCCAAGGAAACCTCCTGATTGTTTTATTGTTGGTTTTATGACAACACCTGAACCTGATTGAAGAGCATCTAATATGTCTCTCTTTTGTTTTTCAGTTAGAAGATGCTTGTTTGCAATTAACTTATCGATCTTATTTTGTGGTAGAGCAGTTTTCAATTGACTGTCGTAAAACCAAAACCAAACTAATTACTTACCAATTAGACTACTCAGCCAATCTCTAACCGTAGTAAAACCAAAACCAAAACCAAAGTAATTGACTGATTACTTTCGACAGTCAATTGAAAACCGCTCTATTAGGAAACCACCTTTCTGTGTCCCCTTTCCAGACATCTTTTTGACAATTTGACTTGCTCCTGTACTGGCCGCTCCCGCCAAGGCTGCTAATCCCATAGTTTTTGCGATGGTTGGTCCGAATACACGTCCGAGAGATAAAATGGATGTTAATAAATTACCACCGACTTGTTTTCTGATATTTGTCTTGGGTAGTTTGATATCCATGCCTTTATTCTCTTTTCGATTTTTCTCCAATCTCTTCTTCACTGTCGCAGGTACGAATAGAGTGTCACTACCACTAAGAGAGTCATTAGTTAGTCTTATTACAATGGTTTCTCTTTTTCGATAAGCGTCGCCGATATTCTTTTTCTGATTTTCTGATAAATTCACTTTTATTTCAAAAAGCTGAGTCATTTCTCGTATATAATATATGTTATATAATTTTCTAATTATAAAACATATTCAATAATTGTGATTGATTTTTCACATTGACCTCAGTATTAATTTTCCACTGGTCTTGATTAGTTCAACATCCTGTTCATATAGCACAAGTGCGTATATTTTGTATGCTGCGTTTGTAGCACCACTTAATTTGTAATGAAAAGTTAATTTAGTTGTACCATCTTTGATATCGGTTGATTGTTTCATCAAATCAAAGTAAACGAATGAAAAAATTGAATTGAAGTTTGACCTGGTGAGGAGAGTGTCATGAGCATATTCACCATTTGCATGAACATATTTCATAACATCTCGGAAAACTCGTGATGGTTCGTCAACTAGTGTATAAGGAACTTCTGGATAATCTCTTCCATTTCCCACTACTAGACGGCATTCAGTTAATTGCTGATCAGCTGGTGAAAAGGTGTTGTATAAGAATTTATTGGCTGTCTGTGAATCTTCATCCGCAGTATTGATAATGAAAACAAAAACGTGTCTGGGTTTGTTGATTCCTGTTGAAACACGAAAGTTACCAGATGCTTGCTGTGTTGCATCACTTATCTGAATCGATTCACGAAGATAGGACCACTTTTTATTCATAAAATAATTGTCTGGGTAAATTTTCAATCCATTTGCGTTGAAGGTAATACGAGGTATGAGTAATTGTAATTTGGTGATGACCACTCGACAATCAGCTCCTCCTGTCCGCCAAACAAGGTTTGCATCACTTTCAAACGTAATTTTTAACTCAATTTTGGTATTTGGAAGAAGTTCATCATGCAGTCTCTCAAAAAAGCCATACCGATTTAGTGGTATTTCCGCATTTACCTCAGCATTATCAACCAACAATGTATGGCTGACAATAAAACCTGAATTGTAATTGGAATTTCTTCCATTGAAAGCGCTTGTAGGATCATCTGCAACGTTACCTGGATTGTCGGCATGGGCTTTGAGTATTGCATTTGTGAACTCTGTCAATGTGGTATTTCGGGTTGTGTCAAGATAAAAAAACTCATTGGTTCCTTGACTTTTGACATACCCATTTGAATATTCAAGAAAGTTT
Source organism: Micromussa lordhowensis (assembly GCA_964020085.1). Taxonomy (NCBI): domain Eukaryota; kingdom Metazoa; phylum Cnidaria; class Anthozoa; order Scleractinia; family Lobophylliidae; genus Micromussa; species Micromussa lordhowensis. The sequence continues at coordinate 17,742 of CAXHUQ010001596.1, read as the reverse complement.
TTGATATTTGTTGCATGATTAACATCCGAACAATCATAAACAGAAATACCATTCATTTTAACCTCCAGTTTATTAATGAGAGAGAAGGCAGAATTAACAATTCCACTTTGAACAGCAGCACCAACATTACCACCATTTGTTAGCAACTGCAATTTGAACTTCACATTAAATCTAGCGTGGTACCAATCAAAAGGGGTTATTTCTCCACTACCATCAACGAAAAAAGTATGATTGGTTTTTGTTTGATGAAGAGTATTGCCTGGAGTAACCAATGCTGTATCAAGTTCAAAAACAACGTCTTCATACCGTTCAATGTATTTTGGGTTTCGATAATTCGTCATATATTAATAGATTAGATAAATTTCCTTCTTCTGAGCATTCCACCTGAAAGCAACATGTTTACTCTATCATTTATCTCATCGGGAGTTAGTTTTTTCAGGTTCTGATGCTGATACAGTTGGTTCCTTCAGAACTGATGGTGATGAAGTCGTGACTGGGGGAACTGTTGTTTTATTCTTACTTAATACATGTAGCTCGACTATCTTATCACCAGCCTTCTTGCCAGCATACTCACCAGTTTTTGTGGCCGCCTTTGTGACTGCACTTTTGGCTGCTTTTTTTGCTACACTTTTGGCTGTTTTTCCAAATAGTTTCTTTCCAATTAACTTGACAACATCACTGCTCAAAATGCAGGGGGCTTGCCATCAAGGCCTGCATTTCCAAGCTGCCCAGGGGCGGTCCTAACAGTGGGTGGGTGGCTCTGAGTTGTGTGTTAAAATCACAGGGCTGGGTGGCTATTCTTTTTTAGACTTTGACTGCAGTTAAAGTATGTGGTCGCCTTAAGTGGATTTGACACCGTAGGTTGCCTTGGGGATTTTTTGCCGGGCTAGTGTAGGCCTGAATGGTAGTTTTCTTTTGATCACCCATTAGAGTCAGCCCACAGTGTGCAGTGGGTGGGTGGTTGGCGGGTGTGTGACCAGAGCACAGGGATGGGCAGGGGGGGCTTTTGTACTTGGTGACGGAAGCAAACTTGGCTTGTTTTGACTATTTCTTTAGTCACCTTTTGAGAAATCCAGTTAGATATCTGGGTGTTTCTCTCCAGAATGGCATTCTGTGAGCCAGGCCGGGTAAATTGAGTGTCAACAGCTGAATTTTGACTGATTTTCAGGCGTTCGGCCCTTGATATCTGAGCGAATTCGCTAGAAGGTGGCCTCTGAGGTTTTGGCTTGAGCACCGGCATCGCCCGTGCTCAAGCCATTGTGGCCGCTCAAAATGCAGGGGGCTTGCCGTCAAAGCCTGCATTTCCAAGCTGCCCAGGGGCGGTCCTAACAGTGGGTGGGTGGCTCTGAGTTGTGTGTTAAAATCACAGGGCTGGGTGGCTATTCTTTTTGAGACTTTGACTGCAGTTAGAGTATGTGGTCGCCTTAAGTGGATTTGACACCGTAGGTTGCCTTGGGGATTTTTTGCCGGGCTAGTGTAGGCCTGAATGGTAGTTTTCTTTTGATCACCCATTAGAGTCAGCCCACAGTGTGCAGTGGGTGGGTGGTTGGCGGGTGTGTGACCAGAGCACAGGGATGGGCAGGGGGGGCTTTTGTACTTGGTGACGGAAGCAAAATTGGCTTGTTTTGACTATTTCTTTAGTCACCTTTTGAGAAATCCAGTTAGATATATGATAAGTGAAACAATTGAATACGTCAACTGCTCCTTCGAAGAAACCAAACAACAACACAACAGTGTGAATGATGTCATACTAAAGTCAGCTTTAGTATATCAATATCTATACCACAGAAATTTCAAAACATACATATCAATTGATAGGGTACTCGAGTTAAATGACAATGAAATCGGTCTGATTGGCCCTGGGAATGGATGCCTCACACAGTTCCTCGAAAGAATATTCAATCAGTCAGATATATTACACTCACATAGCATTCTACATGATGCTTTCGGTCGATTCTATGACCATCATCAATTAGACAGAGGGTATACATATGTCATACCCAAGAACCGAACACCAAAATGTATTAAAAGATCTCCATTATGCGGTCAGATTTCTGGATTAATATATTGTGCATCCAAAAAAATCAAAATATAAAAAATAAATAAACAATGTATATGAAAGATCCTCGAAAGACAATATTCAACTGGAATCATATTTCAGATGAACTAATGGAAGAACAGATTGACGAATTAAAATCTTATTACCGCACATATCATGAAAAGTGTTGGGCGTACAAACAAGCATCGAAACACCTCAAAAAATGGAAACTATTGGGTAACTCACTGTCCATCATTTTTGCATCTGGAGGTTTCGCTATCAGTCTAGCAACTGGCGGCATTAGTTTGATCGCAATCAGTACAGCAGCACTTTTAATCCAGGGTTGGATGTCGCATAAAAATCTTGATCTTAAGATCCAAAATTGTACATATGCTCACCAAAGCTATCAACATTTGCTGAATGAAATAAAAGACATGATGAGAAGTGGAAATTTCAATTCATCTCATATTTACAACATAATGAAAAACATCGATGATTATGTGACAGACAACAGTCCAATTGTTGACAAGTATTTGATAAAATACGATGAAAAATTCATATGTTAACTATCGACTGAATTCTATCACCTATCAATGATTTAACCTTTTCCCAACATTGTTCATAAGATTTTAATGTCTCCTTCGACTTTGTTACACCGATATCTTTATAAGGAAGCCCGAACATCTTGAATAATTGTGTGATAA
>CAXHUQ010001596.1:5000-10000 GCA_964020085.1 Micromussa lordhowensis | reverse complement strand
ATGGTTTTTGGTTCAACTCGTGGAGTTGTAAAATTGAAATTTGTCAAGCTAAGCAGCACTAGCTGTAACAAATGGACATGGAAAGACAAGAAGCATAGCGCCCGTCAAAAACCCATATGTAAATTTATATTGAAAGATCAAGGTGTTTTTCATTAGACGTAAACAAAATTCTCCGATTACAAGTCACGCTATGCAAAGAATGTAATCAGATACTCTTTTTTTCGTATATTTGCTGAAGGGCAGGAGAGTCATGTTTCGCAGACAGTGTAAGTAACCGCGTTTTTTTAATAGAAAATTAAAAGGTAGCTAAATTAAATTAAATTACATTTCGTCTCTTCTGTTCCGTCTCTTTTCTTCTTCCTTAACAGAAGAGACAAAATTGTCTATTTTACCTTGTTATCATGTATTATTATCTTTTATGCATTTTCCTTTTTTATTAATGTTACACATCACGTAGCCTTTTTATGTCATTTCCGGTAAATATAACGATCTTGTAACAAGCATTTATCCATTCAATAAACCTGAAGAAGGCTGGTGTTGGCCAGCCGAAATATTGTAACAACGCCTATTTTCACGTTGTCTTGACCAACCTTTGCAGTATATTTTCTATTTTTAAAGTTTTTGGTCTGGTCACGATCTATTTTGATCCAACGTAGAGCAAGTTTTGATCGTACACGGTTTTTGCAGTGGTTTAAGCCTTAAAAAGTTATAATATTTTACGTGACTGGACGAAAGATAAGGTACAAAAAAAGTCTTGTCGAGGCTGTGAACAGGTGCGAGAATCAAGAAGAAGAAAGAAAATGGCTCAGAAAAAATGCTCAAGCAGTCTCAGTCGGCAGTCGAGCAGACTAAACCAAACACAAAATTGGTCTTGAAATTGCTTCAAGGTAAGGAGCCATTCCTTTGCCTCTAGTTTAAGAAACCCAAGATGCAAAATGTTTATGAGATTAATTTACTTAAAAAATTCAACTTTTCTCAGTCTCAAAATAATTGTTGACACGGATGATGTCAGGAATAAAACATCACAGAACCAATTCTTAAAATCAGTTCAAAGAAACACATAACCTCGCTTTCCGACGCAAATGTTCCAGTCCGTTTCAGGGCACAGCCGCGAGCAAAGTATAGCTCACTATAGCCCACGGCCAACTGTATGGCAGCTAGAAAGTGTCTCCGACACTATATCAAAATATTGTGATTTTTGTCTTTTTATTGCTTCCGTTAAACTCACAAAATCTGAATCCTAACGTATTCGCGGGGAATTGTAGAGGAGAACATCCACACTAACATGAAATTCTGGTTTATTACAACAATTTCCCCTCTATACAATAAGCCTCAAAACGGCTTAATCATTATGTGTATTTTTTCGGTTGTTTTACTGTGTAATGCTCTTTTGTAGGACAAAGCGTGTTTGTTTGCAGACTTGCAGTGAAGTGTTAGAGTTTAAGGTAATTCCCTTGAAATTGTTCTACTATCAAACTTTTTTTGAAACTTTGCGTAATGAACATTCATGATATGAACATTATAAAAATGCAATAAAAAAATGGGGTCACCGTGCTTGTTTACGCGTCAGGAGGCTCTTAAAATGGGGTATTTTTACCGGTTGTGCGTTCAAAGTTCGAATCACCTTCATACAGAATTAAATTTTGGTTAATTGAAAGGCACAAAGTTTTGTCTTGAAAGTAAAGCTTCATTTATTGACATAAGCAGTATTGCTTCATTTAAGCCGTTTTTGATTGCTTGGTTGCGGGGATATTGCACTTTTTCGGACAGTTCCGTGGTTAACTTGAAGTCCTTGCCTTGGCCAAAATGCACCCAGTTGGGAACTGTTTTCCAAAAAAAAATCATGTTCTACTATCAAACTTTTTTCCCTCTTCAAATATGTTCTTCATTAGACTAGTCTTGGCAAATACCTGAAATAAAAATGGGGGGTCACCGTGCTCGTTTAAGAGAAAAGGAGAACTTTTTCCGTTATTGAGCTTATTTTGAGGGAAATCTCTTACGTTTTGCACGTGCACGCGCTCATGTGCACGCGCTGATGACGCGAAAATCGTGCGCAGTAGGGATGCGCAATGCAATACTAAGGAATTACCTTAAAAGCAAATGTCACCAAAAACCAAGTGAAATTTGAATTTCGCGGCACAAGTCGAAAAATCAATTTTTCTCTCCTTTCATCCACAAATAGCCCTTAGGTAGATATGAAACGTGATGTAGTTTTTTTTGAGCTCGAAGCGCTTTCAATTCGAGAAAATCGAGGATAACGATTTCGCCTCGACAGTCACCAAAATGGCCCATCACAAAGCTTAAAATTAGTAGTGTAAACTTAATTTGCGTTTGCGTGTATTGGAGAACCAAAACTTATCGATACTTTTTCTTCAAAGACAAAGTATTTAACTATCCAAAACAGGTTAAAACTTGACTTGAGCGCCATTTGAGTTTAAACACACAATTAATAAAAAATCCCTTTCAGTTACTATGTTGAATTCCTAATTTACGAATAAAGTTCAGAGATATTTTTCGACATGTGCCATGACTCCAAATTCCTTGAAACCTTGCCTTTGGAACAGTGTTATGTTGTTGTGAGACATTATTAAAATCAGCTTGGGTTATTCTTCGAGTGATTTTTGAGGCCCAGCTAAAACATGACGAAAAGGAAACAATGCCGTTCTGCGTGTTGGTCTGAGGGCAATCCGGTATAGGCATATAAAGTCCTTGTTTTATTAGTTCCTTGTACTTAACAACTTTATGTTGTTGTAAAACATATACAGTATCAAAAATCAGCTTGGGTTATTCTTTGAGTGGTTTTTAACGCGCCGCTGAAATAACCGGATTTTAACGAAAACATCAGCACAAGGTAAACACTAGTATGGTGGCCGCAAACTGCCACTAGAAATATTTAATTTTTTAGGAATTAGCTTTGTTATTTTTTTATTTATTTATTTCGCATTTTCTTTTTAAAATAAAAGCAAGTGAAAGTAAAATGTAAAATGGAAATAAAATCAAATCAAATCAAAATAAAATTAACTACACAGCCGAATGCTGCCACTAGTGTTTTTTTTTTTCGGTCGGAAAAAAAATTGCTTGTGGCCGACCGCTGCCACATGGCCGAGGGCTGCCAAATAGGTCCGGAATGCTTTGCAGGATCTCTTTCGAGATTCCAATATGGCGGACGCGGCGTAGAAAAAGTTAAAAGATAAAGCGTGATGCAGGAGATACAATGCATAAATTACTTAAAGGAAAGGAGCTAACAGTTCAACGATTATGATGTTGATGGACCATAATCTCGAAAGAGATCCCGCAATGCATTCCGGACTTGTTTAGCAGCCCTCGGCCATGTGGCAGCGGTCGGCCACGAACAATTTTTTTTTTTTCGACCGAAAAAAAAAACACTAGTGGCTGCGTTCGGCTGCGTAGTTAATTTTATTTTGATTTCATTTCATTTATCTTTGATTTCATTTTATTTCCATTTTACATTTTTCTTTCACTTGCTTTTATTTTAAAAAGAAAAATGCGAAATAAATAAAAAAAATAACAAAACTAATTCCTAAAAATTTGAATATTTCTAGTGGCAGTTCTCGGCCACCATACACTAGACTGCTTGCGTGTTTTTCCAAGGCTAAGAGAGCCTACTGAGGTAAAGCCATTTAACTTCTTTCATTACCATATTTTCATTGTGTAGGTCAATATGCTTCTTTTAAAGTAAATAAAACATGTGTTAAAAGCGGCTTGGGTTATTTGAGGCCCAGCTGAAAAACCCCACATGACGAAAAGTAAACAATGGGATTCTGTGTGTTGTACCAGGGCTAGCGGGTAGGTATTACATGTATCTACTAGGGTATCTAAAAGATAGTAATGCTGCGGCACATTCTGTTGATAGTGACATATTTTATGCAGTGATTTATCTAGCTGCGCGTTCCAAGACTTGCAGTAACATTTATTTCTCAAAGTAGTTTCAAATTGTGCTGTGTAACTTAAAATCTGTCTTTATATGCGTCAACTTAATTCATGATGACGCATCGATGGCGAGGTGTGACAAGGGATCGTGACAAAAAAGCACATAGTGATCTGAACTGTTTGAAAAAAAACACGATACACATCAACCTCCCCTTTATCAGATCGCAAAAATCAATAGAAATTGTAGAAGTAGAAATCTAACTTATAAACTCTATACTGGTACGCATTAAATGTCTCTAGAATGTTGACAGACTGTGCTGAGGACGTGTCCATCGCGATGTGTGAAAATGCTAACGCTTCAGTTTAAATCCATGTTTGGATGAATACATTGGAGCATATATGAAATTAGCGTGTTCTAGGGTTTTCGTTTTTTTAAATTATTCTTCAAGCTTTAGTAACGACGATTTCTCTTCATTTACGAATGCGACCAATGAGGCGAGACTGCTAAGAAATGACATACTAAGTTAAAATTAAGATGTCACAATTAATCATCCAGATTTACAAACTTTCACTTACTGCATTAAGGACAAAAGCAAGATGTAGACATAATGTAGGCTTATTTCGAAGCACCTGATTTCTCGCACAAGTAAAACAGATGTGAAGTCTTTTTATGCGCGATTTACGCGGGGATCCAATATAAAACAACCAAAAATCGTCTGGGCCAGGGTTTTGGAAATTTAATAATTCCCTTCTTGACAACGAGGAATTCTTTTTAACACACAGCAAAAAAAAACATGTGACTGAATTGCATGAGGCAAAAAAACTTGCCAGGCATGTTACTTTTTATAGATTTTGAAAAAGGGTTTGATTCGCTAGAATGGAATTACCTGTTCAAAGTACTCGAGGTCATGAACTTTGTCTTGATGTTTCGAAACTGGATTCATACCTTTTACTCTTGCGTCCGACTTTTTCCAGTTCTATAGAGATGTTCGACAGGGTTGCCCCTTGTCAGGGCTTCCTTTTGTCCTGATAATTGAAGTGCTTGCTCAAGCGATCAGAAAAAATGAAAATATCCGTGGTTTGAAGATCAACGACACTGAATTAAAACT